>PVJN01005358.1:0-82948 GCA_004026805.1 Lasiurus borealis
TCTGGAAGAAATATCCTTGTGCTGGTGCTTCAGGTTGAGTAGAAGTCAGAAAAGGGAAGAGAATGAGCAACCTTGGGAAGGAAGAAAATAACACACAATTTCAAAACACCTCCTTCCTTTTGTACCTTAACTACCATTTCTAATAGCACATATGCATGGAGCAGCATTCAGTTGAAGAAAAGATTTAACAGACCCATTCTAGGATAATGATGTTAATGGTTATTTATATGAAAAATAGTAATCAGCAGCAGCAAAGAACTTCTGAAAATTTAAAAATATACTGACTTTAATTGAATAATTTAAAGTTGATGACTATTCTTTGAAAAGTAGTCTTTATTATGATGTATCATGAAGCTGTAAGTGTGAAATGGTTCAAATTTAGTTTCAATGTAAAATGTGTTCTTAGGGTTTATAGTAATGTCTGCATTGAAGAGGCGTTAGCTGTTCCTTAAAAAAAGTAAAAATTAGTTGCTCAAAAGTCATCAAACTGGAAAAATCACTTTCCTTTACAGAATTCTGCCATGAGTACACACCCATTCTTGACAATTGTCTGCCAGAGCTTTTCTAGGTAGCATATACAACACTAAAATATCTTATAGGTTTTACTGGGTCAATTAATTTTATGTCATGCATCTCTCTGCGAATTATCACCACAAACATGCAAATAATAAAGTTTAACACCTAGTGTGGTGCAATTATGCACACAGCAGGCATTGAGCAATGCAAAGAATCAAAGAATTTGATGACAGTTTTATTCCATCTAGTTTCAACCCCACACAGGAGTGTTTATTCCTTAATACCAATTATTAGCATTTTTCAAAAGTGCTCACAGGGGGAGGTCACCTGTTTGTAAGGTACATTATATTTTTGTTGGGTAAAACGTGTGTGTTTTTTTTTTTTTTTTGCCATGTTTTCTATACCTCCAATTAATTTTAATCCCTAGTTCTGTTGTTCTACGTAAGTATGTAAATCAGTTACAAACAGCAAATGATAACTTTTAAATAGACAAAGCTTCAATGGCATTTACACAGCATTTTTTTAAACATATTTTTGCCCATTTTTTAGAGCCTAAAAAAGGTGAGAATAGCTGTTTGTTTGTTTTTTTAAATCCTCACTCCAGAATATTTTCCCATTGGTTTTCAGAGAGAGTAAAAGACAGAGAGAATTATCGATACGAGAGAAACACATTCATTGGTTGCCTCCTGCATGCACCCTGACCAGGACTGGTGCCAGGTAACAGCCTGCAACCAAGTTATGTTCCCTTCACTGGAATTGAACCTGAAACCCTATGGTCCACCCACTGAGCCCAACTGGCTAGGACCTGAGAACAGCTCTTAATTTTCTTTGGTTCTATCATTTATTATTTTATGAGGGTCCCAGTGCATGAAGATTTGTGCATGGGGTTGGGTCCCTCAGTCCAACCTACACCCTCTCCAATCCTGGTCACTCAGGGGAGCCCTATCCAATCCAGGAGTTTCTGTCTGTCTTTGCAATCAAATGAGCAAATTGTCTGAGACCCAACCCAGTTTGGTTTCTTGCTCACAGAATAATAGAGGCTTTTTCTTTTCTTTGCTTCATTGATGGAGATTTCCTAGAAGTTTTAGGATATCTTCCCTTTAATTTTTCCTAGACATTCTGGTTTTACTTATGTCTCTCACCTTTGCTTTTCCTCTTTTGTCTAACTTTTATCCATAAAGGGAAGAGGAGGAAGGAAGACACTGTTCTAGACACTGTTTTTAGTATGAGTGAGTGAGATTGAAAAAGTTACTGGCTTCTTATAGCTTCCATTTTAGTTTTTGAATCAGAAAATAATCAAATGAGTAATTTATTTAATGGTAAGCAGTGGAAAGAACAGCAAAAATAATTAATCCATGAAGAGAGTACATTGTATAAAACCAAGAATAGAAACTTGGAGACAGCAGATATAGCTATTGTATAGGTGAAAGATGATAATAACTCTCTCTAACTGAAGGTCAGCCTAGTTATCTTAGTGGTGAGAAATGGTTGTCTCCTAAAGCTATTTTATAGGTAGAGCTAGATAACAGGATTTGTTGATGGGCTGAATGTTAGGTGTTAAAGAAAAAAAATGGAGTTAAGGATGATGGTAATGTTTTTGAGCATATAAATGGAATTTCAGTGGTGTTTGCAGAGCTTGGGAAGGATGTGGCACAAATGAGTTTGGGGTAAAATCCAGGCCTACTAGAAGTCTAAGTAGAGATTTCATGTTGTTTAGGCATTATACAGAAGAAACTTGAAATGTACATTTTTTAGTTATCTGAATCCATACTACATTTCAAGACAGAAAGACTAGAAGAAATCAGTGGAGAAGATGATGCAGAGTTAAAAAAAGAGAAGTGTTATGTTCTGGTGGCATATGCTTAAGCAGAGGAAGTATCCCAATACTTCTTATGAATAACGTTATCTTTTTAACATTTTCCTTTATAAGGTAGTAGAGCTAATTTTCAATACAATATTCAACACACTAGAATGAAGTTTAAAATATGGAAGTTGGGTGCATAGAAATCCTGATTCGTTAAATTATAAAGCCAAAAAGTTAGTGCAGATATATTGAATAGAAATTTTGATAGAGATAAGTTTCAAATGTGTCTTCAATTACCAAAAGAGGAATAACAAAATTAATTTAAGCTATTAAATTAGGAGATTTACTGTATTTATAATAGAAGAGAGACTGAAAAGTTTTTTTAGGTGAAAATAATTGTCAAGGATCTGGAGCTACCATTGCATTTGAAAGTAGTATTAAAACCATTTCATTTGAATTGTCCAGGATAGTATGAACTAATATAGCAGATAGAATTTGGATTTCTCTGATATCTTTTTTTTTTCTGATATGGAATTCAATAAAAACCATTCAATAGGAGCCCAAGCAGTCTAATACAAATTCATAATTCCCTAGTAGTCTGTCTTGATCCATTTACAATTCATTTGTTTCAAGTAATCTTCTATAAAACTTTCTCAATCAGGATTTGATAATAATTGGAGAACAATGAACTCAAGCTTATCCTCTGAGCAAAGGACCTATGCTTTTCTTTTTCTTCCTATCCATCTGTGAGATAATTATGAGACCGTGTATTCTATTTTTTGTCTATATTTTGATGAGTGTTGCATGTAAAACTGGACAATACTCTGTGATTCTAGTGTGATGTGGCAAGATAACAAACTCCTTTGGATGAATTAAATTGGCTTTATAAATTATGTTTCAAATTTCAGTTGTTAAGAACTGCTCTTGATAACGATTAGAGTGATCAATTCAAAGTAATTCCCTATGACCAGTGACACATACACACACACAAAAGAAAATGGGTCATTGGGATTACATTTCATTCATCTTTAAAAAGACTAAAATAATATCCCCTCCCCCACTTAATGAACATGGGAAATAATACTTTGTGAGTCAAATTAACAATCAGATTTCCTTGCCATTTCTACAAAGGAACAATGTTATTTTGATCTGAATGAAAATATAAGAACACATTTCTACCTTCTTTTAATATGTGAAGAAACAATTGTCTACTTATATTGGTAGGTCTAACAACAAAAGACTAACTTTCATGCTCCTACAAATAAGCCAAGACTCAAACGTTGCTTGTCAAGAGAGAATCTAATGACTGTTACTATTTACTATAAATAACATAATTTAACAAATGAGGATAAAACACAATTTCCATGACTAAATTGTATTTTAATGGTAAAATTAATTTCAAGTAGTTGTAAAATACTTAAATAGGCAGTTAAAATTTTAGTTGTGCTGAAATCAGCAGAATAGTTGAGGTTATAATAATTATAGGAATTTTCTTGGCTACTAAGCAAAACAAGCATCTTATATCTACTAATTTCAAAATGATTTTCTGTGGAAAAGAAGTAAGGAAGATGATTTTTCCATGAGTATGGTTATTAAGTGGACAAGAAGAAATTCAACCAAGAAAACCCATCTTTGAAGTATGGGATCAGCTAACTGGTTTAGACATAGCATTTAATCACTGTGTTATTTATCATGCTCTAGAAACCACTGTTCTTAGCCTCTGAAATGTGGCCCAATCCCACCCATTTTCTTTCTCCTTTACATCACACTTCAACACCTGAGCAACTGGAGTATGCATAGTACAGATGCAATAAATGCTTTAATAATTCAAACATACAGTTCAGCCTTTCTATGACACTTATACCTGCTACATCTCTTACATGTAGTTTCTTCACATATTTGATCAGTTTCATATGTGGAAAGCAATATTATGGAAATATTCCCTCTTTGAAAAGGAAAGACAACAGAAAATAACAATAACAAATGTATTTTCTTGTATTCTTGAGTGACAAAATATTGCAACATACAGGGTTATAAGACTTTAGATTATACATTATGTTTAAGGGCTGCATAAAATTTTCATTTCACCTTTCCAGCAATCCAGGCCCCCGTTTATGGACCTGAAGGGGCCTTCCCTCCCTTCAGTCTCTATATATTATGATCACAGTGCATGAATTCACCTCGTAAGAAGCCTTCTGAGATTACCTGATGTGGAAATGAAACGTAGCTAGTGAGCTAACCAATGGCTCATATGTTTTAGGATGGAGGAGAATGTGCATGATTGCCTGTTAATATCTGGACAGAGGTTTTGACCAGTGGTATCTAAACTCATTGAGTTAATGTCATTTTCTTTTAATTTCACTTACTAGGAACTCAGTTCACACTGAATTGCTGATTAATAGACTCTGAATTCAGTCTGTTATGAGTTTGACCTATTATTGGTTTGGTGTCTTACTAACTTCTTAAACAGTGTGTGGCTGAAAATATCATCAGGATACTCCAAATATCATATATGCTTATTCTTATGTTAAGCTTCTTTTCTCTAATATCAATTCCAGTGTCTCCCAATTTATGGGGCCCTCTCCTAATGTTTACTCTGTATTCTATCCATCTATTATGTTCTCCACAACATATCCCAAATATATTTTGATGACTGAAGAAATGAATGAATAGGAGAAACAGCACAGCAACATTGCAAAGGACAGCACACTTAGTTGTATTGAATTATGGACTAAATTAAAATCCATTTTGTTGGTAGAAAATATTTTATTATTGTTTTTCAATGTTCTGTTTTCACAGTCTATCTCAAATTTTACATAGGAAGATAAACTAAGAAAAGCTGGCACAATCAATGATCCCTACTCTTTCATTCCAACCTGATATAATTGTATGAAAGAAAAGTAAATTTTTAAGAAATAAAGAACATTATAAACTGATGTACAAAAGGATAGATACAGAGGCAGTAAAGCCTCAAACAGACTGAAATTATAGCAGGAAGATTAAAGTTAGGTGGGGTAGATGGGAGATCAATCAAAGGACTTGTATGCATGCATATAAGCATAACCAATGAACACAGACACTGGGGGGGTTGGGGTAAGCTTGGTAGGGAGGGGGGGCATGGGGAGACATGTATAAAAAATTAATAAAAAAAAAAAGAAAATATAAATATAAAGACAGGGAGATTAATTTTTTTAAAAGGTAGAATATTGAGCTGAGACCGGTTTAGCTCAGTGGATAGAGCATCGACTTGCGGACTGAAAGGTCCCAGGTTTGATTCCAGTCGGGGGCATGTACCTTGCTTGCGGGCACATCTCCAATGTGGGGTGTGCAGGAGGCAGCTGATCGATGTCTCTCTCTAATTGATGTTTCTGACTTTCTATTTCTCTCCCTTTCTCTCTGTAAATAATCAATAAAAATATATTTTAAAATAAAGGTAGAATATTGTGCTTGAATATTTTTCCTCTCAGTTATCTTGGTTCCATTTACTTGTGAGTTTAATTTAATGAATACTAAAATGAATCCAAAAAGTATAAAGTTTTATAGTAAATAATTTATTTTGCCTATTTTCTTATCTTAATAAATATAAATTTCTTCTGCATGTTTTCAACTCTGAGAAATAGAAACTATTTTAAAGATATAATAAATCATGCATTGTGAAGTTAAAAGTCTGTTTTGTGCTTCTATGGAGATTAGAATTGTTACTTTGTTTTAAATATTTGATGAATGCAGGTAAAAGAGAATTTTTGAAATAGCATTTTGATTGACATTTATTTTCCAAGTTTCTAAACACATTATTTGAAGCATTATAATGAATTCATCTGAATTCTTATTGTCTTTCCTTCTCATTCTCTTAACTTCTGACATTTCTTCGTATAAACTTGTTGATTTCAGTTTCTAAATCTTAACACGGGAAACAAAGGAGGAGTGCATATGTATAATCAATTTATTTCTCTTTTTGATACATTCTCATATATCCTTTCACTATGATATTAATAAAGTATAATATTTATAACAATTTCATTTTTGTTGAACATTTTTACTTTCTATATTTTATTATGTCTATCATCTTATTTGCTAATAAGAATAACTAAATAAATAGGTTAGGTATAGTCCAGTTGGTGGGGCTCAGTGGTTGAGAGACAATCTATGAACAAGGAGGTTGTGATTCAATTCCTGGTCAGGGCACATGCCCTGGTTGGAGGCCTGATCCCTGGTGTGGGGCATGCAAGAGGCAGCCAATCAATGATTCTCTCTCATCAGTGATGTTTATATTGCCCTTTCTTCCTCTACCTTCCTCTCTGGAATTAATAAAAATATATTTAAAAATAGGTTAAGTATTATTTATCATAATTTAGAGAAGAAAACATGAGGCTCAGAAATAACTATGAAGCTAACAGCCACATTTGCTGGCTTTATTGTTCATTTTACTCTGCTACTTCTATGTAAATAAAGATTAAAAAGGAGAACAAGCAAGTAAGAAAATAAAAAATTGGATTGAAAAGTGAAACCTATGACCTGGTTAGTATACCTGTGGTTAGAGCATTGGCCAGCACACCAAAGGGTATCATACTTGTGTCTCAGGTTTGATCGCTGGTCCTGGTTGGGATGCATATGGGAGACAACCAATGAATGTCTCTCTCTGCATTGATGTTTCTCTCTCTCTCTCTGCCTCCTCCCCTTCCTCTGTCACATTCCAACCACCCACTCTCTTTAAAAATCATTGGGAAAAATGACCTTGGGTGAGAGTTAATAAAAAAAAAAGTGAAACCTAAAATGATACAAAAATGCATCCCTTATACCTACCCATATGTGGATCATGGATTTAGCTATAAGCTTTTTAGCAGCCAAATTCAAAAGGGTATCTAATCATTTATCCCAATCATAAAATAAAAACAGCCAATTATTCCTTGAGATAAAAAAATGTTCTCAGTAGTAATGTCAGACTAGAATTTTTCCAAGTGAAGAGGCTGTCTCAGACACTATAAAATATAATGAAACTAGAGGCCCAGTGCACAAAATCACCCATGGATGGGGTCCCTAGGCTTGGCTGGGGATCAGGGCCGATCAGGGCTGATCAGGTTCGAAGGCCCCTGCTGAGTTGGGAGAGGAGGCAATAGTCACCAGGCCAGATGCAGAAGAAACAAACACTGATATCCACCATTGGCACCTCACCACCACGTGATTCTCTACCTCCCTCTCTTCCTTCCCTCACGGCTGGCTGCACATTACTGAGGCCTGCTAGCCAAGGGGAGGGACAGGACCTGCCAGGCAGAGGGAGGGACAGGGGGAGGGACTGGGAGGTTTCCTGGCTGGGGCGAGGGACCGCAAGAGGTTGGCCACCAGCCTCAAGGAAGAAGCTGGCCCTTGGCCCCCCTGGTAAAGGGGCCTCATCTGCTGGATATTCACTCCTGGTTTCCTATTCCAGCCCGGGGCCTGGACCCAAGCAGGTGAATGGGGCTTGCCGGGTGTGGGAGGTTGGCTGTGGGAGCACACTGACTATCAAAGGGCAGTTCCTGCATTGATCTCTATCCCCTGGTGGTCATCACACATTATAGCAACCAGTTATTCTGGTCATTTGGTCGTAATAGGCTTTTATACCCTATCTAATAAGAGGGCAATATGCAAATTAACTGTCACTCCATCACAAAGATGGTGGTGCCCAGTCCTCTCAGCCCTGCTGGAGTCCCCCAGGCCCAGGGGGTGGCCACTGAGAGCGGGCATCATGAGCAGCCTGGTGGAATACTTGCTTTATCGCCACAGCATGAGGCAAGTATTCCATTCCTGGCCATGGATGGACCTCTGTGCTGCAGAGAGCCTCTGGGCAGTGGGCGTGGAGTGGCCAGGCCCTGCAGAGAGCTACCGGTACATGGATTTGTGCACAGGGCTACTAGTATATAAATAATTTTCAGCAACATTCTTCAGTAGATTTCACAATGAATTTCATGGACTATTTCTTGTCTAATCTACGATGGCATCATAGCAAAACAGAGTACAACAAAAGTAATTTATGGCAATATTTGTAGAATGAAATAGAGGCACTGCATGTTAGGCCCAAGGAATACAAGTATATATAAGACTTCGGGGAGCCTCTTAATGCTCAGCAATCTTCCCTTGCAGCTAACTTATCAATAAACAGGAGTTAACAATGCATTCACGATTATATTATCTGTCTTATGTCAAATTAATGGCAATTAAAATCAAATTCACAGGAATTAAAAGGCCATCAAAATGGAGTTAGACAGGTATAATACATTTGAATGGAAGTTGGAGAGTTCAGAAAGAGCAAAGGCTTAATGCAAAGTCCTTCTAACTCAACTTTGAGACAAATCAAGTAAATAAAATCCAGATAGAGTAATCTGATATTATTTAGTTGTCATATATATCAATTTTCAGCTTTAATATAATTTAGAAAGGGATTTCAAATTAAATATCTTCCAACAATAAAATTTTCTAATAAAATTATTAGAATGTGTATATAGATGGAATTAGATATGTTTCTCTTGAAGTCAACTGTGTTCTCTACTAAATATTTTAGAAACTAATATTTATAAAAGTTTAGGAAACTTAAGTCCATTTACCAGTGTAGAAAGCTCAAATTTTTAGAAGGAGAAAAGTACTGTTGTTATTGATCATTTGGGAATGGAATTTACTAATTCAAATGTTAGAATTTTTACTTTAATCCTATAATGGCTAATTAGAATATAAAAGGATTTACTCATCTAAACATTATTTATGACTTTCTAATAGAAATATGTGCTTTGTCACATATTTCTTCATTTTTTTATATCCACCAAGTCCTAAGCAAGTTGATATCCAACCAGTACTTTTGTGATAGGGATCTTTTGCTTTTGGGAGACCGAGTCACCTTCTTATTTTTTTATTTGTGACAGGGTTAAGGAGATCACTGGGACATTTTACGAATTTACTTTGAAGCATGCAAAATGTTTTCACCTGAGTATAGGTTTATGATAAAAAGAATTCCTGAGAAAAGAGAACAATAAGCCATCATTATCAAAAAGTAAACAAGGATCAAACCTAGCTGAGAGCAGTGTGTATGAGGTGTTGTGGAAAAGGTGAGGAAGATAGATGTGGTTCCTTCATTGGATAATGAAAATGTACTACTGCTGTCATGGCAGGTTATGTGTCTAATACAGAGCAGGTGTTAGCACCCAGTTCTACTTCTTTTATGTCAGAACACACTACATGAGAAATATTTGCTACACTCCACCCTGTATGCAGCAGAATAAACCTGAGAGTGAGACTATGTGAGTCCTACAGTATATGAGGATGTGCTGACAGTGCTAGGATGTTTGGTCTGGAGAAGAAAAGTTTTTGACTGTTTCCCCCAAATACTGGCAGAGCTCTAGGTAAAGGCTACTGTAACTTGCCCAGCCTGCCTGGATCAGTGGTTGAGTGTTGACATATGAACCAGGAGGTCATAGTTTGATTCCCTATTAGGACATATGCCCAGATTATGGGTTTGATCCCTAATAGAAGATGTGCAAGAGGCAGCTAGCTGATCAATGATTCTCTCTCATCACTAACTAGAGATCTGATCCATGAATTTGTGCATGGGTTTGGTCCCTTGGACTGGTTGGCAATTGGGGCTATTGGGGACATCTTGCCCAGGCCCAATCAGGACCAACAGGGGCCAGCCATCCAGAGAGGGACTGCAGGAGGTTGACTGGCCTGGAGGGACCACAGGAAGGCTCCAGGGTGTGTCTGGCCCATCTCGACCAGTCTCAATCAGCTGGACAGCAGCAGTAAGCTAACTTACCAGTTGGAACACCTGCCCCCTGGTGGTAAGTGCACATGTTAGTGACTGGTCAAGCAGTCAACCCAATGGTCAACCAATCAGTCAGACAGCATATATATATTAGAGTTCTGGTAAATGAAATTTGTAGACTGGGGGGTTGTATCCCTCAGCCCAGCTTCACTCCCCTCCCCAATCTGGGTCCTCTTGGGGGATGTCCAACTGCTAATCTAAACTAGCAGGTGAACATTTATCTCACAATCCAGGACTAACCACTCACCTGCCTGCCTGCCTGATTGCCCCCTAACTGCTCCCCTGCAGGCCTGATCACCCCCAATTTCACTACTCTGTCGGCCATCTTGTGGTGGCCATCTTGGGATGACATGGGGGTGGCTATCTTGTGATAACACCAAGGCATGAGGGCCACTTAGGCTTTTATTAGTATAGATGTTTCTATCTCTCCTCTCTTCTCTGAAATCAATAAAAATATATTTTTTAAAAATTAAATTAAAAAAAGATACTGTAATTTTTCTCTGCCATTGAAGAAAAAAAGAACTGAGATTCATGAATGTTGTAATGAGTGAGATTGTTGTAATAAGTAAGTCTCTATGATTGTTTCTAGAATAAGCTACCTAAAAAAGTAGTGGGTTTCCAATGCTGGAGGTATCTAGTCCTAGGTTATATTTTTCCAGGACTAGACAGATTGTATTAGAATAGCCTGGTCAACTGGGTTCCTTTTATTTCTGAGTTTCCTGTAGAACTCGTGGTAGAATTTCTGTTAATCTGGCAATGGTATGGTTTTGGAGAACACAGGAATAATTCTGCCATGTGAAAAGATACTAATACTATATAGAACTTAACAGAGTTTTTCTGACTAATGTGGATTTGGGACAATCTTCCATGTCTTCATAATGAAAGGAACATTAATTTAAGCATACCCCAAAGTTGCAGACATTGCATTAAAGTCATAGTTGCCTTTAAATTAATGATTCTTAAAGGATATATAATGGTATATAATGAGTAAAACCATCAATATGTAAAAATATTTTTCTTTGGCAAATGGGCAACAAACTTAAATAGATATGAAAATGCAAAATGTTGAAATGAATTAAAATTCAGGGAAGCATATATCGGTGAATTAAAAATTTTCTCAGTGTACTATATATTGAGTGACCAGATTATGATTATCTCTGAATGAAAAAAAAAAAAAAATATATATATATATATATATATATATATATATATATATATATATATATATATATATTAGAGGCCCGGTGCATGAATTTGTACTTGAGTGGGGTCTAGCCAGCCAGCCAGGCCAGGAGAAGGGGACATGGATAGTTGGCCAGCCTGACTGCTGGTTGAACTCCTGGTTGAGAGGACAATTTGCATATTAGCCTTATATTATATAGGATATACACTGAGTGGCCAGATTATTATATGTTCAGAGATCATAATAATCTGGCCACTCAGTGTACACAGTGCAGCAAAAAATTATTTGTCTAAACTTTCCCTCTTCTAAAATGAAAGTCTAATCAGTTTATATTATTACAGGGCTACAAAATTGTACCTAATAAAAACCAACTGCTATTTAAACTTCCATATTTATTTTGTTGTTAATGTTTTTAAGTTTGTTTAACTGAGAGTACCATTTGATATTTCTAATTGAAATATACAAATAATCTTGAACAATTAATGTTCAATCAAAGATTAATAAGAAAACTCTGCTTAATTGTTGATTACAGAATCTCTATACATACCTCTCTCTGTGTATGTATACACCCACATATATACATGTACATATATATGAAACATACATACATATCTGCATGCATCTCTTGTTTAAGACAAAAGGAAAACAATCTCCTAATGGCTGATATTTTTTAATTTTTTTATTGATTATGGTGTTACATGTATGTCTTTATTCCCACATTACATCCCCAAAATCCCCTGTGCATGTGACTATCTCTCCTTTCAACAATAACCAACTGTTGTCTGTGTCCATTGGTTAGGCTTATATGCATGCATACAAGTCCTTTGGTTGATCTCTTCCCCTTGCCCCCACCCTCTCCTACCTTCCCTCTGAGGTGTGATGGTCTGATAGATGTTTCTCTGTCTCTGGATCTGTTTTTATTCATCAGATTATGTTTTTCATAAATAAATGAGATCAAGTGATAGTTATCTTTCTCTGACTGGCTTATTTCACTTAGCATAATGCTCTCCAGTTCCATCCATGCTGTTGAAAATGGTAAGAACTCCTTTTTTACTGCAGCATAGAAGTCCATTGGGTAGAAGTACCACAATTCTTTAATCCACTCGTCTGCTGTTGGGCATTTGGGCTGTTTCCAAATCTTAGCTATGGTGAATTGTGCTGCTACGAAAATAGGGGTGCATATGTCTTTTCTAATTGGTGTTTCTAGTTTCTTGGGATATATTCCTAGAAGTGGGATCACTGGGTCAAATGGGAGTCCCATTTTTAGTTTTTTGAGGAAACTCAGTTCTGTTTTCCACAGTGGCTGCACCAGTCTGCATTCCCATAAGCAGTGCACAAGGGTTTCTTTTTCTCTGAATCCTCTCCAGCACTTATTCTTTGATGGTTTGGTGAGGATAACCAATCTGATAGGTGCGAGATTGTACCTCATTGTCATTTTGATTTGCATTTCTCAGATGATTAGTGACTGAGATTGTTTTCATATGCTTCTCTAGGCCTTCATTCTGTCTTCTTTTGGAAAGTATCTATTTAGATCCATTGCCCATTATTTTATTGGGTTGTTTATCTTCCTTTCTTTAAGTTGTATGAGTTCCCTGTAAATGTTGGAGATTAAGCCCTTATTGGTGATAACATTAGCACATATGTTCTCCCATGAGTGGGCTTTCTTGTTTGGTGATTGTTTCTTTTGCTGTTCAAAAGCTTTTTATTTTGATGTAATCCCATTTGTTTATTTTCTCTTTAGTTTCCATTGTCCTAGGACAGTGGTTCTCCACCTTCCTAATGCCACAACCTTTTAAGACAGCTCCTCATGTGGTGGTGACCCCCAACCATAAAATTATTTCCGTTACTACTTCATAACTGTAATTTTGCTACTGTTATGAACTGTAATGTAAATATCTAATACGCAGGGTGGATTTTCCTTGTTACAAATTGAACATAATTAAAGCATAGTGATTAATCACAAAAACAATATGTAATTATATATTGTGAAATATTTATTTCTAATTACAAATAAATGAAATTTTGTCTTGAATCGTGGTGTAGCATGGGTAACAGTCTTAACATGACAACAGTAAACTACATTGCTACATCTTGCTACACTGAGGAGCGGTGTGTTAGTTCCTAACACCATGGGAAATAGGTGTTTTCCAATAGTCTTAGGCGACCCATGTGAAAGGGTCGTTTGACCCCCAAAGTGGTCGCCACCCACAGGTGGAGAACCACTGTCCTAGGAGCAGTATCAGTGTAGAAATTGTTTTGGCATATGTCTGAGATTTTGCTGCCTATGGATTCCTCTATTATTTTTATGGTTTCCTGTTTTATGTTTAAGTCCTTTATCCATTTTGAGTTTATTTTTGTGAATGGTATAAATTGATGGTCTAGTTTCATTTTTGTGCATGTATCTGTCCAATTTTCTCAACACCATTTTTAAAGAGACCATCTTGATGACATTGTATGTTCATGCCTCCTTTGTCGAATATTGATTGAACATAGTGGTTTGGGTTGATTTTTGTATTCTATTCCATTAATCTATATGTCTGTTCTTATGCTGGTACTAGGCTGTTTTGAGAACAGTGGCTTTGTAATACAGCTTAATATCTGGTATTGAGATCCCATCTACTTTGTTCTTCTTTCTTAGGATTGCTGCAGCTACTTGGGGTCTTTTTTTTATTCCTGATGAATTTTTGGAAAGTTTGTTCTAGGTCTGCAAAATATGCTGTTGGTATTTTAATGGAGAGTGCCTTGAATCTATATATTGCTTTGGGGTAGTATGAGTATTTTAATTATATTGATTCTATCAAACCATGAACACTGTATGTTCTTCCATCTGTTTATGTCTTCCTCTATCTCTTTTTTTTCCCAGCATCCTATAGTTTTCCTCACATAGATCTTTTACCTCCTTAGTTAAGTTTATTCCTGGGCATTTTAATTTTTTTCGGTGTTATGGCAAATAGGATTGCTTTTTTAATCTCTCTTTCTGTAAGTTCACTATTGGTGTATAGAAATGCCATAGATTTCTTGGCATTAATTTTGTATCCTGCTACATTGCTGAATTCATTTATTAAGTCTAATAATTTTTTGATGGAGTCTTTTGGGTGTTTCATGTACAGTATCATTTCACCTGTGAATAAGAAAAGTTTTACTTCTTCTTTTCCAATTTGGATACCTTTTTATTTCTTCTTCTTGTCTAATCACAATGGGTAGTACTCCTAGTACTATGTTGAGCAGGAGCGGTGAGAGTAGCATCCCTGTCTTGTTCCTGTTCTTAGAGAAAATGGTTTCAGTTTTTGCCCACTGAGTATGATGTTAGCATTGGGTTTGTCATATATGGCTTTTATTATGTTGAGGGCTTATCCTTCTACTCCCATCTTGCTGAGAGTTATTATCAAGAAAGAGTGTTGGATTTTGTCAAATGCTTTTTCTGCAACAATTGATTGACTTTGTGATTTTTATCTCTCAATTTTTATGTGATGTATCATGTTTATTGATTTGTGGATATTGTACCATCCTTTCATCCTCAGAGTGATTTATTTCTACCTATAAGAATCCCTAAACATATGAGTAGTGGTTATATAAGCAGGGGTGCAGACATATGGAATCTTGGCCTTCGTGTATGATCTTTCTGATGTACTGCTGGATCTGATTTGCTAAAATTTTGTTGTAGATTTTGGCATCTATGTTCATGAAGGATATTGTTGTCTGATATTTTTAAAGAAATAATTTATTAATTATATATTTTTATTATATTGATTGATTTTTACAATAATAAATTAAATTATATTGGTCTAAAATATAGAACATTAATCTAAAATCATGCATTAATATTTATCATATAAAATAACAGTATTGAAAGCTCTATGTACTAATTATAGCATTGTAAAATATATTAAGTTTAGGTTAGCTAAATCTTTGACTATAACAATTTTTAATAAATGCATTACCAAATGTATGAATTCTTGTAAAGTGATTAAATATCAAAGGAAATATTTTAGTTTGATTTGTAAGTATCTCTTTAAAATTAAGAAAGATGCTTTATTATAATCATGCAAATCTTATAATTTTAAAATTAATTTTGCCTTAGGAAGCAAGAGGATTTAAAGCCACATATGCAAAAATATCTTTTGTAGCAATATTTCATAACATTGACCAGTTACTAACATGATATGTGTTTAGCGATGGACATTGCTTTGAATAAAGCACTTTTAATGTTTCTGTTAAAATTACCCTGTTTTCTTTCATAACAAATCCATATTAGTAACCAGTATACCTAGTAAATTGAATTACTTGGGCTCAAGTCAAACTACTGCATTTAGAAAAATATGTAAAGAAATACAGAGATTTTTTTATTGTTTATTAAAGTATCTTAAACCTAATACTAATTTCAGTGTCATGGAGTCTTTCTTTTATACTCTTCTTACTCCTGTCAGATTTCCTTAAACTCAGTTAACATGCTCTTTTTTAAACTCATTTTTCTGATTTGAGCTGTATAACAGCATTTAATGGTTCCCTGAGTTGTTTATAAGTCATTCACAATTTTTTGTTTTTGGTATTGTAATTACTTTATATGTACATATGTCAGAAATAGCATAAAAACTCTTGCTGATAAATTTCATGATTATGTCACCAATGTTTTGATTTTTAAAATTTTAAAATTACTGTATAATTTATATACTTGCCAAAACCAAATCAACAAATAGCTTTCGGTGTTTGTACAGTCTAAAACCTTGGCCCACTGTTCCATACATTTGTAACTTGACTTTACACATAGAACAAAAAGCAGAAGGGCAAGGGGTAGTATGATGTATTTTTCACACACACTAGGCCAGAAAGTTTGGAGCCTAATTCTAAATTAACAGATTGATTGTCACCTTAATTGCCTGCATTTCTGTGCTTCCCTATCTCTGGCATTTATCTTAACATATAACACTCATTTTCTCTATTTTTATTTCTGAGGTCAACAAAAGTGGAATTTGCCCATGTACTGGTATATTTCTAGTGTAACATAATTTTCATAAATAAAAGAATCTAACATTTTAATGCCATTTTACATTTAGTGTGATTTTTTTTTCTTCATATCTATATCTTAGCCGCAGGTAAATTTTTATGATGATTGGCCAACATTCCATGTGTTTAACCAGTACCTTTATTTTACTAATAAATCCCAGTGGTGCTTTTTAATATTTAAATATTTTCAGATTGTCTTCTTTGCTTTGATATAACCCATAGGAAAAAGAAATTTAGATACACAAAGCCTTGATCTTTTAACGATGTCTTCCATGTAGTTGTGGTATCTCATGGAATTAAGCCATTTGTAGTAAAATTGTTTTCTATCTTATTGTCAGTGCTTTGCGAGAGGTGTTATGAAGGTTAATGAAAGATTCTTTTGCTTTGATTTTCTTATTAAACATCCTTACAAAAGTCTCTACTGCAGCATTTTAAGTGCGAAATGCCAGAACATATCCTAAAAAGTTAACACAGTTGATTTTTGAAATCTAATTACTGTATTTTTGTATGATTTTTGTCATTTACATAATTAACTATTCTCTCAAAAATTGAAGATGGTTGATTTTTTAATTAACTTTTTTTTTCCAGAGAAATTTATAAAAATTATCTATATATATAAAAGGCTAATGTGCAGTGTGCCCTTCAGATTTCAACTTGGAGACCGGGAGTTCGATAGCTCACTGTGGTATGTGCTGACCACCAGGGGATAGCATGGAATGAAAGAAGGCTCCAGCTGGCTACTGGAAGGTCCTAATCAGCCCTGGTCACCAGCCAGGCCTAGGAACCCTACCCATGCACACATTTTATGTACCAGTCCTCTAGTTAGAAAATATAATAACCAGAATCCTGCTTGACTAAACTAAATGTAAGTTATATCAGATACACCTCTTTTGTTTGTTTATGATGTTGTTATAATCAAAATAATCTAATTAATATTAACCAAGGAAAGAAAGCAAAGGGAAGTCAGACATTGTAAGCATGGTCACCAGGGAAGCTACACCAGGAAGATACAGCTTCACACAACATTGTTGCTCAAGGAGATTAACACCCTTCTTTTCCACCATTCCCCACTGGATTGTTGAAATGGAAGATAGGCATATGCACAGTGAAATTGGGGTGACCTAGGGAAAGTGCTTTTCAGTCAGTCTAGCCTGTGGAACAATGAATTGGCTAGGGGATGGACTCCATCAGTAGAGAAATCTTAGAAAGTTAAAATCCCCAAACAAAGAGGTCCCTCTCTCTACTTCTGTCTTATGCTCTTGTTTTCTCTTGCTCAGTGTTGCATACTCTTCTAAGCACTCACCTGTTCTCTCTCCATAACTATGTGGCATTAAGCAGGTACATGGCCCATAGCCTTGAGGATCCCACCCAGAATGTACTGCAGCTTGGAACATAAGCTAAGCTAGCCAGATGCTGGACTGGACTGTGTTTTAACATGGAACAGAAATTCTACAGTGGCATTAATTCTGGCCCTGCTGAAGACAAGATTGGACTTTTATATAGTGAGGCAGACAGAGATGTGATCTTGGCAAGGAATCTCCGCAATTTTACAGATTCAATAAAGCTTTCCATGAAATCCCATCCTCCAAGGAGGCCTCGGGAAATTCTTTTTCTCACAGCAACCCAAGAACTCCACTTCCAGCCATAATCATAGGATTCTTTTTCTTAGGCAGCTGCATCCAACATTATGTATCTTGACTTTAGCAAGATAGGATTACTCATCATCTAGTAAAAACATTTACTATTTGTATAAGGTTTACTGTGGGCTTGATGCTCTTCTAAGTATTTGATATTTCTTAACTCATTTGATCTTGTTAATGGTTTTATGACATAGGTATTATTTTCTGTATTATATAAAGTAAACTCAGGCAAGTAGCAGGTGAGTAATTTGAATCCCAGCTTTTTAATTACAGTGTTATATGCCAGTCGATTGAGAGTGAGGAGGTATAATGGAAATCTTTGTCTTTACCCTTCAAGTACATATCTCTCTATATAAAAGCCTAAGTGACTGTTACTAATGAACAACTGAATGACCAGTAACTAGTCACTATGACACACAGTGGCCACCAGGGGGCAGACACTCAATGCAAGAGCTACCCCCTGGTGGTCAGTGCACTCCTATAGCCAACCTCTCGTGCCAATCAACCTCCTGCAGTCTCTCCCCTAGTTGCTGGCTAACTTCCCATATTCCTTCCCCAGTTCCTCTCTCCACCCCACTCCAACTAAACTTTCAGACACCAGAGGATCTGAATCAGGGAAGCCTGTAGGAAGAGAGCAACCCTGATTTTGATCAAGACAAAGTAGCATCTTGGAGGGGGCAAAAGGGACAAGGCAGCAGCCTTACTGCAAAGATGTAAAGTAAGAACACCGCCATCTTACCTTTGCCACTGCTGCTCACCCTTCTGCCCCTATCAGCCACTTCTATCTTGGTCTCCTAGCCTTTTCAGGTTCCCAACCACTGATTGGTTAGTGCTTTTACTATAGTGTGCCACCATTGGCTGAAGTCAACTATCTATTATGCTTGGGGGTGGAGCGCCGAGAAAATGTGTGGCTGAGGTATGAGGACAACCTGTTTTTCTGTCAGCAATTCTGCTCTGGGGAGAGTGAGGCCGCCTGAGTGTGGGCAACAAAGTAGAGCTGTATTTACACCTCAGAACAGAACTTGTGTTCCAGCTGTTTTGGGGTGCTCTGTCTGTGGTCTTTGCTTGCAGCTACCTCAGCACTTCTACACAACTAGATCAGGGCCTGCTGGCCAGCCTCTCATGGTACCTTCCTCCCAGTTGGCCAATCTCCCATGGTCCCCACCCCACTGGCTGGCCAACTTACCAACATTCCTTTTCCCCCACCATACATGAATTTGTGCACCAGGCCTCTAGTTAGCATATAAAAGTGAAGACAGACTACTTCTGTTAGAAGCTTCAACTTTGTTGCCTGAACTTCATCTCAGTTGCTAGAAAACTGGATCAACCATGAAGATATTGGAGGGCCTATATGGAAATTGCGAGTTATAGCTGAGAGAGATTAAAAAGATTATATGCTAACTGACAGATTTGGGATACAAAAGGAACATGAGATAGATTCTAAAATAAATGTAGCAGGGATTAATTTATGTTGCTATGCTTGAATCCAATAAAGAGTGAAACAAGGAAGACATAAGGAAAACTGATTTATAACAAGCCGTGTACAAAAGGCTTAGGGATTTTAATGGCGTCTCACTCCCCTGTGGTGTGCTTCCGAAAAGAGTAAGATAGGCTGCGTGACTATGTTGTAGTTGATTAATATGTCTTATCGTGGTTAGAGCATAATTCAGAACTCCTTTCCCAATTTATATTTGCACTGATAATGCTTTAATGGTATATATTTTGATGTTTTTCTAAGTTGATTATTAAAATTTAGTTAAAACTCTCATCTCAAATTTAATTTAAATTGTATGTTATCACATCTCCCCTGTGTGGTCCTAAACTGAGACAAAGATATTTTGGAGTGGAGAGGAAGTAAGTCACAGGCTGATTCTGAAATAAATGTCCCCTGCTTTCTGTTTAAGGAAAACTACTGTAGTGTGTTAGGTTGGAGAAGAGAGAGGAGACAGTGCTAAGTGCTATTGTCCTTTCTTTGCTAACATCTGTGTAGGTGTCTAATGGGCCTCATATATGAATTATTTGGATGACCTCACTGTGGATTTCTCCAGGATGGGGGACACCATCTGAATCTAAGCAAGCCTTGATTAGAGCAAGCTCTTTGCTTTATACCCGATAGCTCTTTGTTCTGGGTTCTTTATATTTACTATCTAATGACTCTAGCCAAGCCATATTTTATATACTTGCCTGTATACATATGGACAGCTCCTTTGCAACACCTTGTCCTTGTTTTGACTACTTGGGTGCAATGCAGAGGATATATATATATAAAATAGGTTCTTAAATTATGCTGGTAACCTTAATATCAATAGATTTCTAGATTTGATCCTATACCATCCCTGTTTGGATTCTTTTCAGTAGGTCTGATGTAGAGCTGGAGAATGTTTATTAGGAAAGGAGAGGGGGAGAGAGATGAAAACAACAATGAGAGAGAATCCTTGATCTGTTGCCTCCTGCACACCTTCTACTGGGGCTTGAGCCTGCAACCCAGACATGTGCCCTTGACCCAGACCTTTCAGTCTGCAGGCCAATGCTCTTTCCACTGAGCAAAATCAGCTAGGCCTATTATTTATTGTTAATATGCATCTCAGGAGGTTTAAAAAATCCTAAATTAGATTGCTATAGTTCAAATTATGAGATTCTGTATATATTTACTTTCCTTGAATGAAAGACTTTGAATTGGGATATTTAATATTTAAAAGCAAACTTGAGTTGTCAAAAATAGCTTCATATAAAATATAATTCAGTTTATATTTATGTGAAAATATGTTGTCTCAAGTCTTGAAAAAAACTTTCCTTATTGATGCATGTTCTTTTTCAGTTACTGTAGAAAACTAGTCCAATGTCTTAAAGAGTTAAGATCCCTTAGAGAAAAAAAATAAAGTAAAATTAACTTCAGAAATGTCTACAATAATACCTCCCAAGGCAAATTGCTGGCAGATCAGCTAAGGGCAGATTGTGTACATTTGTGTGTGAAAATCAGTTAAAGGTGTAAAGTGCTCTTCTGAGTCACACTATAGAACCTTTATATTTATTTTCAAAACCAAGTAGTAGCTGCCATTTCTAAAAGCCCACACACAGTTTTATTATTTTTCCATTTTTGCTTTATCCTAGGTAAATAGCTTACTCTCACAGAACTTAATTCTTGTTGAAAAATAATAATCAAATAATAGTGCACTTTCCACATTTGGCAATTCATGACCAAGTAAACTTACATGGAATGACTAGTCCAAAGATGTGTTTGGGTAAGGTTCTTCTAAGAACAGCAATATTTTTTAAAGGAGATTTGCTTTCCAATATCCACACCAAATTATACATTAATAAGTTAGAAAATGGTACATTAGTAATTAATCCAGTTTGAAGACCAACATCTAAAAAAAGTTTGCATGAATGAAGAAAAATTTAAAAATGAAGAAAAATTAAAAAATTAGAAAATATTAAACTACAATTATTAAAATAAAATTAAAATTGTAGTAAAATTATGAGATATAGTTTAGTGAAATTACATGTAAATATTTTATTAAAACCTTTGAATTGATAGAATGAAACATTTTTAAAAAATTCAAAGTAACAAATAAAAATAATTTTCAATCTTATTACTCTTCTCAACCACTGCCAACTTTCCGTTTCTTTATTATATGGCATTTACTTGTAAAATTTATTGCAGTCATAGTGTTAATGTTTTTAGATAATCCCTCTCCACCAATTGATATTTTATTATAAACATTATTAAATATTATCCATAAACGTAATTATAAATTATTATACAATATTTATTAGGCAACATGATTTAGTTGTCTTTCCCATAATAATCCTATATAATAAATGTCTAATATACAAATCAACCAAATGGTGAAACAACTAATTGCTATGACATGCACTTACCACCAGGGGCAGATGCTCAATGCAGGAACTTCCCCCAGCCAGCAGGCCCTAGGCCAGCCAAAGTGGGTGCCAGTGGCCCCCGCCTCCCCCCCAAAATCGTTTCGCCAGTTGTCCTCCAGAGCAAGGTGACCAGTGGTGGTAGCAGGGTAATCAGGGACCAGGGACGGCGAGCATCGGCACCAGGCTGGCCAAGGCAAGTGCTAGCATGGCCCCTCAATCACCCTGCCAATTGCCGAACAGATTGTCCCTGATCGCTGGTCAGGCCTAGGAACCCTACCTGTGCACCAGGCCTCTAGTATATTATAAATGGCTTGATGTCAAAGTTTACTGTTATATTAGGATTATTTTGAAGATCTTTGTCCATAGGGTATTTCTCATATTTAGGAATATTTCCTTAGGATTGATTATCAGAAGTGAGAATATTAGTTTGGAGAGCATAGACAATTTAAATTATTTTTGTTTCATAAGGCAAAATTGCCTTGCATAATCTTATAGTGCTTCTAGACAGATAGATAACCCCCCAATTCACAAACTTATTAATATTTGGTATTCATCCTTTTAAATGTGAAAATTATACTTCATTGTTTCTCAGATTTGTATAAAGAACAAATTATTAGATTAGTTGAGATGAGTGGAGCTGAAAATATTTTCCATATATGAAAAAATCCATTTGTTTTTCTCTTGTACAAAATACTGTGGACACACTTTTCCTTTTAAAATAGGAATTTTAGTATTTTTTTCATCATTTGTATAGGCCCTTCATAAACTAATCTTTTATCCACCACAATTGCAAAAAATAAAACATTTCTATTTATTTTTACTTTTACTGATGTACTTATACTCAATATTTCACTTCTTATACGATTTAACCTCTCTCTATATTTCCTTGCTGGTATATATAACTTAAGCCAAATTCATTTATATATTAGAACAGTCAGAAATGTATAGATATCTAATTAACTCGTTCCTACTATTACATTGAATTTTATAATTCACAGTTTTATGTCAAGGTCAGTGGGAGTAATTTAGTTGGTGAGAAAAGCTGCTTTCTTGTAGGAAAGCACCTTTATCAAAGCTCTTGGATCAAAGCTGGCTTTGCGCCTCAGATAAAGCAATTAGATTAAAAGAAAGTCAGGATTTTGGCTCAGAGTAAGAGCATGCAAAACATAATTCAACCTGATTCACAGTTTTTAATATTCCATCATTGGGTATCAAATATGTCACATCTGAAAAATAATTTCGGCTTTGTTTTCAGCTCTGCTAAGTTTGGTCCCTGTTCCTTAGAAACAGAATTTATGTTCTCCTAATGTTTGAAAATAAAGTAGTTTTAGAGTCATTAACAAAAAACACAACAACACACAACAGACTTTATCAATGATAATGTCACATTTGAATAATGGCTTGTGCTTTGATCTATCCTGCCAATCTTGATACCTGTGATGTATCAGGG
Organism: Lasiurus borealis; assembly: GCA_004026805.1. Lineage (NCBI taxonomy): Eukaryota > Metazoa > Chordata > Mammalia > Chiroptera > Vespertilionidae > Lasiurus > Lasiurus borealis. Next base: position 23,266 of record PVJN01005358.1, read on the forward strand.
TGCTGCATCTGTAAGCATAGAATGAGTAGATAGATTTCCTGCAGTAAAATCTGAGAAGTCATTAAGCATGTCCTCATAATACCTTTGGGACTGCCAAAGAAAGCTTGTTTAGGAGTTAAAAAAAAAAAAAGAAGTACTAGTAGAAAGAAACTTATACAAACTCCAAAGGACAGGAGAACACAACTCCATGGGCAGTGAAAATCAATGAAGTCAAAAATGGTCCATTTTCACCTCGTTCATTTTCAGGACAGACCAGTTTCACTTCATTGATTTTCAGTGCTCCTTGTGTTGTGTTTTCCTATTTCTTAGTTGTGCTCTGTTCTCTATCTTTTTCGCTTCACTTTTGTGTTTTATTTTAAACTTTTGTTGTTCAGAGGTATGCCTTTATGATTTTAACTTGACAAGATCATTTTTGCTTACTTGATTTTTCTGCTCTATATCATATCACTTTTTATGCTTTCTTAGTAATAATTTTCTAAAGAGTCTCCTATTATTGTTTTCTGTGCTTCAATTTGTCAATCAGGTTTTTGTGGTAAAAATGTTTTTTTCTAAAATTTAAAGTGATAAAATGCAATTATATTTATTAAGATTAATATTTTTGTGCTCATTCAAGTGAGATATTTGATTCTGTTCAATCTACACACAAAGAAACATCTAAGAAACATACTGTATTCAGCACTCATATAAGCAATTCATTTTTGTAATTGTAGGTATCTCATTCATTTAGGTTTAGCTCAAGGAATTATGATGTTATAGGTTCTGATTTATGGAAATTAGAGAGATGGACTTGAAATAGGGTACTGACTTATCCTGGACCTGACAAATGATGAATGAATGGATAATGGTCCAGATCACTGCATCCATAGACAATTGGAGGGTAACTCTTTGAGTCAGACTAGTGAATTCTGGGTGGGTCATAAAGAGAATGAATCAGTAATAGTCATTATATCATCAAAATTTGTCTAGATTTACTCTGGATTTGGGAGAGATTCATTTAGTTATTCGAGGCCAATAATTTGAATGATAAAATTGAGTAAGATCAGTTATTTGTTCACTATGAATTTTTGGATATATTAATAATTTATAACATGTAGGAACACATATGCAATAGAGTTGCAATAGGTGTTGTCACTTAAATATTTTTAGAAGTGATCCCAGGATAGAAATAATAAATTAAAATAAATAATTTGATAAGTTAATAATAACAGTAAATGCAAATCCTGTGAGAATTTGAAGAAAAGAAATTCATTTTAGCAAATCTGTGAATTAATACTTCATACAGGATTTTAATTTGATCTCAGGTTGAAATGACTGCTCGTACAATTTGGGATATTTAGGCTGATAAAAGACTGAGTTAATTAATGGAAATAATGAATGGGTTACCAATGAGAACAAGGGAGAAATAAAAAATTTACTGGAAACAAATGAATATAAACCCACAACAACCCCAAATCTATGGGACACAGCAAAAACAGTCTTGAGAGGGAAGTTCATAGCACTACAAGCTCACCTTAAGAATGGCTACCATCAACAAATCAACAAACAATAAGTGCTGGCAAAGATGTGGAGAAAAAGGAACCCTACGACACTGCTGGTGGGAATGCAGACTTGTATGGAAAATAGTGTGGAGTTTCCTCAAAAAAATTAAAATGAGTTGCCATTTGACCCAGTAATCCCACTACTAGGAATATATCCTAAGAAACCTAAAACACCAATGAGAAATAAAATATGAAGCACAATGTATAATAGCTAAGATCCGGAAACAGCCCAAGTGCCCATCAGTAGATGAGTGGATAAAAACTGTGATACATTTACACCATGGATGCTATGCCGCTGTAAAAAAAGAAGATAGCATTGAGGGACCTGTAGAGTGTTATGCTAAGCAAAATAAGCCAATCAGGGAGAGTCAAATACCACAGGATCTCACTTATATGTGGAATCTTATGACAAAAGAAACTGACAAAATATATCTAGAGACATGGAAACATGCAACATATTGACAATTATCAGAGGGAAGGCAGGTGTGGGCAGGAAGACATTAACCAAAGAAGTTATATGCATATGTGCATAACCCATGGACATAGAAAATAATGCTGTGAAGGACTGGGGAGGGGTTAGGAGTAGGAAGGATGGAGTCAATGGTTAGAAAAATGGGGATGTCTGTAATACTTTCAACAAAAAATAATAAAATTAATACCTCTGATTTCTATTACTTGGTAGCAATATTTTAATTCATTTATTCATAAGTGCTAGAGATTACTAGAGATATTTCCCTCCTCTTGTGAATCTTGTATTCCAGTATTCTTATGCTCATCAAATCACTTCATTTCTAATACTCATATATCCCTCAGTCTGTCACAGATTATTTGATTGCAACTTGAAATTACATGGGAAGGAAAATTACAGAATATCAAGAGACCATATACTGCAGGAATAAAGCCTGGTATTGGGCATGGAGACCTGGCCTGAGGGAGTGGTGCCTTAGCAAATCTGAATGAAGAGATAGCTGTAAGGCTAAAGTACAGGAAGGGTGCTCCAGTGAGTGGGAATAGAAGAATTTAAGGAAACCATTAAATAGGGAGGAGTTTGAGGATGAAAGAAGGCATGTAAGTACGGCTCTGAAAGTTAGCAGTGATGATGTGGGAAGTTAGATCAGAGAGTGGGGCAAGCGTTTCAAAATGTGTCCCAGAGTAAACTTTAGTGAATTTTGTTAAACATGGGAAGTTTAATAAACATTAGGGATTGTTTAGTGCAAAATGTAATAGTAAATTATCCTATATAGTAAAGAGGCAATATGCAAATTGACCATGTCCTCATACAAGATGGCCACCCCATGTGGTCACAAGATGGCCACCACAAGATGGCCAGCAAGAGAGGGCAGTTGGGGGAGGAAAGGCCAGCAGGGGAGGAAAGGCCAGCAGGGGAGGGCAGTTGGGGCAATTAGGCTGGGAGGGGAAGGCAGTTGAGGGTAACCGGGCTGGCAGGGGAGGGCATTTGGGGAGGACCAGGCATACAGGGGAAGGCAGTTATGGGGAAGCAGTTAAGGATGACCAAGCCAGTAAGGGAGTGGTTAGGGGCAATCAAGCAGGCAGGCAGATGAGCAGTTAGATGCCAGCAGTCCCAGATTGTCCTGTGCGATCGGGCCTAAACCAGCAGTCGGACATCCCCCAAAGGGTTCCAAATTGGAGAGGATGCAGGCTGGGCTGAGGGACACCCACACCAGTTCATGAATTTCGTACACCAAGCCTCTAGTATGATTATAGGTGCCTGTCATCTTTTTCATTGAACCTCAAAGTTTTTTTTTTCTTTTTAACAAAATGTAAATTGCTGCCACCTCATGAATTTAAAAGGAAAAAGTACTAATGAGCAGCTTTGTAAAGATTGTATTCTTTGTATAGGTTGCTTTTCTTACTTATTTGGAAATGAGTTACCTCAGTTGGTGGATGATACATCAGAAGTTTAGAACTTACTCCCATTTTAACAACTTCCTAAATGATATGGTAATGAATGAAACATTTTCTTTCTAAAGTGTTAAAGGTGTTCCTCAGTGGAAGCAATAAAATGAACTTTTTTGGCAGCTATCCCAGAAAAAAAAATCATCTTTCTAACATTTTTGGAAATGAGTAGAGAAAAATTATGAATAATCTAAAATAAACTCACAAGAAGCTTATATGATATATCATAGAGTGTGTACTGGGAACCATATTTTCTAACATAATACCGTTAGGATTCTGAGGCTCTGGAAGAATGAGAAAATGCACTGCCATGAGAAATTTAGCCTTAAGATCCAACTTTACATTGAAAAATCTTGAATGGTGTTATATGTTAGTTTGAAATGTATTTTAAAAGAAAGACCTAATGAACGAGAATAGTAGGGTTTGATGATTGTGAGATATTCCCTTTTTTCACTAAATTCAAACCTATAGTATTGGTATCGACCGAATACATTAGGCAGTGTGAAGGATACAATTCAGGAAAAAGTTGTAGATCTCAAAGTCACCTGATCTTAATAAAAAAATAAAAGGTATTCCTGAGGTATGGTTCTAAGGCAAGTTACCTATAGACTCCACTTCAGGAATCTATGTCATGCACTAACTATTGTACCTTGTGTGTGGAATACCAAATACGTAAATTGAAGCTATGTATTCTACATTCATAGGGAATACAATTTCCATTTTTTCACTACCTCTGCCTTGGCTCATTATGATAACCCCTTAACTAGTCATGCAGTTTCATGTATCTCTTCCCTGTTATCTAAATTAGACACAAATACATACATTGTTCTTTTTAAATCACAGGTACGTTAGGTGAGATTTATGTCCCAAATCATCATCAGATCTCTTCTGCATTATGTCTTAGGTATAAATACATTCTCCTGTCTCCAACCTGTTATCTAGTCTTCTTTTCCACACTCCCTGTAGTTGGCATGCACCTCTTACTATAGTATGTATTTATTCAATGTTTTCTCACCTTCAGGGTTTGGTCATATTCCCTTTGTTTACTTTCCTCTGCCACCTCAACATATGAACATTGTTTAAAGCCAAGTTCAGAGGACTTGACCTCTGTGAGCATTTACCTGGTCCTTATGTAAATAACTGTCTTCCCATCATGAAAGAATTATATGATCCATTAACTATGTTTCTTTTATAGCACTTGCCACAATTTCCATTGCATTATTTATGTCTATCTGCTAGATTATAAGGAACATAAAGGCGGGGATTATATCTGAATCATTTAGCTCAGTGTCTTGCATAGTAAATATACATAAAATAAATTAATCAGTATATATAAAAAGTCAGCAACCAGAATGTTGTAAAGACTTACAGTTGCTATGATGCCCGCTGTGGCTAGTGAACTGGCCCGATTGGGGAGTGCGGCCAGTCGGCCAACTTCCCTCGGCCCCTTTCCTGGCTGGCCCTGCCCCTGGTTGCTCCCCCACATCCCATTGAGGGGGGGTTGACCAGCCAATCTCCTGCAGTCCTTCCTCCCACCAAGCCCCAACCCAGATCAGCACCCCCCCTACTCCAATCAGGGGCAGTGCTGGTTGGCCAACTACCTGTGGCCCCTCTCCCCCAGTTGACTCACCCCTGAGGGACCCCCACCACCCTGATTGATCTGTGGCCCTTCCCTCCAGTCAGCTCTGCCCCTTATTACCCCCCTACTGCAATCAGGGGTGAGGCCAGATAGTCTAAAGCCCTTCACAAGGCCAGCCCTGCCTCCACTAGGCCCCCCTATCCCAATAGAGGGTGGAACTGCCATCCAATCACCCTTGGCCATTTCCCCCCAGCTGGCCCAGCCCTGATCTGGCCCTGATCAAGGCAGGCTGGCCAACCTCCCACGGTCTCTTCCTCCTGACAGGCCCGGCCTCTATTTGCTCCAGTGAGGCCAGGCTGGCTGGAACTCACCCATGCACAAATTGGTGTACTGGGCTTCTAGTCTACATATATAAAAGGTTAATATGCAAATTGTCCCCTTGGGAGTTTGGGAGAACAGGAGTTTGATCACTCGCTATGACATGCACTATCCACTAGGAGGCAGTGAGGAACTAAGGAAGCCCCAGGCAGGCTTCCTGGAAGACCCTGATTGGCCCGGGAATCAAGCCTATAGGGGAGGGCAGTTGGGGGTGACCAGGTCTGCAGGGGAGGGCAGTTGGGGGGGACCAGGCCTTCAGGAGAGGATAGTTTTTTTTTGGGGGGAGGACCAGGCCTGCAGGGGAAGGCACTTATGGTTGACCATTCTGGCAGGGCAGGGCAGGTAGGGGCAATTGTGCTTGCAGGTGGGGGCATTCAGGGATGAATAAGATGGCAGGGCAGGACAGTTAGGGGCTAGCAGGCTGGAAAAGGAGGGCAGTTAGGGGTTACCAGGCCAGCTGCAGAGGGCAGTTGGGAGCAACTAGGCCAGCTAGGAAGATAAGTTAGGGGTAATTGGGCTGGATGGGGAGCAATTAGGCATCAATCAGACTGGCAGGGGCATGGTTAGGAGGTGATCAGGCTGGCAGGCAGGCACGTGGTTGGGAGCCATTAGTCCTGGATTGTGACAGATATGTCCGACTGCCAGTGTGATTGGGCCTAAATGGGCAGTCGGACATCCCTTTAGGGATCCCAGATTGGAGAGGTTACAGGTTGAACCTACACACATACCCCCCCGGGCCTCTAGTATACAAATAAGGTTGACTATTTAGCTGACTTGATGGAGAAAATTATGATTTAATATTAATTTGCTTATTCATTAAAAATTTCTACAATAATTTGTTGAATATCAGCTTTGGGCTGAGAACATTATACAAGTAATTAGTGAGTTACAGATGTACATGAAACTTCAGTTGGGTTTTCAAGAAATATACCATTTGCTTTCAAGAGAGATTTTTAAGAGCATAACAAGCAGAGAACATAAAATAAGGTATATTCAACATTTTAATGTGATGAGATCCTATATTATATATATATATATATATATATATATATATATATATATATATGTATATATATATATATATATATATATATATATATATAGGATTTACTCCCCTTAAAAACATTTCTCTACTATAAATTTTCATTGTTTTGAAGTGAAAAATAATAATTTCGTCCATCATACTATTATTCTTTTGCAAGTAATTTCAATATCTAAAATAGATGAGGTTATTTTTTAGTATGAGATGATGATATAAAGGGAAATGATGAAATCAGTCATGAACTGTGCACTTAGAAATAGCCTGAAGGTTTTTATTTCAATACACTATGTATATTTGAGCTATGCCCAAAATTCTGACTAAAAATGGCCATGGCCTTTCTTCTTAGCATGAGAGTGAAATATATGTACCTTTAATTCATTTCCTCTTCATTTTATTCTCCAACTAAACACTTGGGGAAGCAACATTTTGCAAAACTAGTAGTATTTATGAAATGAGGAATAATAATTGGATGAGTTAGATGACCCAAGTTCTAATCCTGGATCAGCTACTGAATTAAATCTGTGACCTTGGTCAATTCAACTAAATACTTTCTATCTCAACAACCTTATCTGAAAAATTTGGGGATTAGTCTTTAACAGTAATTTTTAAATTGCCTAGATAAGTCTCAGTGGTTCATAAAGTCTCATTAGGAATGCTTTCCAAGGAGAGGCCTAGTGTGCCAGGCATTACCATTTTAGTAACTGTTTTGCCTTCAATTTAAATTATCCATTGAATTATCTTTTTTTGCAATAAGTTTTGTGGCAGAAACAAAAACAAAGTAAAAATTCCATGGACTGAAGCATTTCTAGGTTTCATATATCAATAATCTTAATTGTTACCTCTTGATGGAGCATAATAGGAGGTAGTAAATACAATTGTGATTTTGTTGATTTTATTTATCCATTAAGCATTTATTGAGACATATATTATATGTCCTGGGGTATGTCAGTGTTTTGGGAATTTAGAGGCCAGGGAGTTCAAAATCAATCTGGAACATATATAATAAAAATCATGTGATGAGTGCACCAACTTATTCTTGAAGAATACAGGCATCAACCATGTGTTTCATATATCAGGCAAGTAAAGAATTCATAAAAAAGGGACACATATTAACATACTGATTCAATTTTGTTTTAATTCCAGTGATTTCAGGTTCTGTTTTGGAACTGAAGCACTTTTTATTTCAGGATCATTGATTTTAGATCAGATGCCTGAAGAAATATTATATATTCTTTAGTTTTAAAATCATTTGCATTTATTCATACACCAGAGACCTGGTATCTGGGAGAGGGATGTCCTTCAGTCAGCCTGCTCCCTCTCCAATCTGGGACTCCTTGATGGGTATCCAACTGCCCTTTTAGGGCCAGGGCTTCTGGCCCCAATTGCTCACCTGCCTGCCTTCCTGATTGCCCCTAACCACTTCTGCCTGCCAGCCTGATCACCCCCTAATCATTCCCCTGCCAGCCTGATTGATGCTTAACTGCTCCCTTTCCAGCCTGTTTGCCCTTAACTGCCCTCCCCTGCAGGCCTGGTCAGCCCAACTTCCCTCCTCTGCCACCTTGGTCACCTCTAACTGCCCTCCCTGCCGGCTTATCACCCCCAACTACCCTCCCTTGCAAACCTCATCCCTCCCAAATGCCCTCCCCTGCTGGGCTGATAGCTCACAACTGAACTCCCTTGCCAACTGCCCTCCCCTGCTGGCCATCTTGTAGTGGCCATCTTGTGTCCACATAGGGGCAGGAACTTGTGACCACATGGGCACAGTCATCTTGTGTGTTAGAGTGATGGTCAATGTGCATATTACTCTTTTATTAGATAGGATAGAGGCCTGATACACATGTGGGGGCCAGATTGTTTGCCATGAAGGGTGTCCTGGATCAGGGTGAATGTTCCCTTGGGGCTTGGGCTGTCCTGAGTGAGAGGCCTGTAGTGGTTTTCAGGCTTGCCCTGCCTCCCAGCAACCCAAGTGGAGGCCTTGGTATCTGGGATTTATTTATCTTCTACAATTGAAACTTTGTAGCCTGGAGTGGAGCCAAGCCTTCTGCTTCTCAGCCATTGAAACTTTGCTGCCTTAAGGAAAGGCCTGGGCCAGCCAGGGTGTGCAGAAAGCTTAGCTTCCTTCATTGCCAGGGGCAACCCAAGCCTTGCTCCCTGGCAGTAGACATTAAAACATTTCTGTGTTAAGTGGAGGCCAGGTTCCACCAGGGTTTGTAGAAAGCTTGGCTTCCTCCATTGCCAGGGGCAACTCAAGCTTCCCTCTTGCTCTCTCTGTGGCCGTAGCCATCTTGTTTGGTTTAATTTGCATAGTTGCTCTGATTGGCTGGTGGGTATGGTTGATGGGTGTGGCTTGGGGGTATGGGTCATTTGTATATTACTCTTTTATTAGATAGGATTACTGATTTTAATACAATACACTATTTTTAACCTTTATTAAAAAAAGAGATTTAAAGCACATAACTTAAAGTTCATTGGTTTAGGAAGTATGGAGATCATTGTCAAAAAGCATGAAAATGAAGATGTTTATAATTGTACTAAATACTTAATATATAAATATGTATGTCAGAATCCAAGTAAAGTATTCTTTATGACAAGAACACATTTGTCTACACACAATTTTATTCTACAGTAATTGAAATATATATTTGCTTGTGATGATTAATTTTCTGTGTCAATGGAGTTGGGTCATGGTATTCAGATATTCCACTAAACATTATTCATTATGTTTCTGTGAAGGCATCTTTTTAGATGAGAATAGCACTTAAATCAGTAAATTTTCCATAAAATACATTAACCTCCATAATGTGGGTAGACTTCATTCAACCTGTTGAAGGGCTTTAGGAAAAGACTGGCCTTCAATGAAGTATAGAGAACTCTTCCAGAAGATCACCTTTGGACTCAAATTATAACTCTTCCCTTGGTTTCCATTTTTCCTGCCTTCCCTGCCGATTTTGGATTTATTAAGCTTCCACAATTAAATGAGTCAATTCCTTAAAGTCTTTATGTGAGTGTACATTTTTGTCATCTCAATTTTTGCTAATATGATTTGCACAAATCTACTGTAATTTTCTTATGCCTATTTTTGTAAAAGTGCTACTTTAGTTATTATTCTTTACATATCTTCTTACATATTGAGAAGAAAGTTTTTAAATCAATTATTTAACTTAATGAAAAGTGATTGTCATTTAAAATATATCCTAAGTTATTTAGTTAAAATTACATGATTTAAGTCTTAAGATCTACATTATTTTTTCCCAGATAGTTAAAAATGTACATTTATATGTACAAGCATACGGAGTTAACTTTTTCTATTTATTTCCACTATATAATTTAGGAGACAGTGTAGAGTTTGATCTTATGCACATATTGTGTTTTTTTTAATAGGGGAGAAAAATACATTTTTAAAGTAAAATATTTAACCAGGTCATCTTTTCTAGCCAAAACCTCCAAGAAATTTAAAGTGAGAAACAATTTCATATACTCTTCATATGTTTTTCTCATAAGTGGTCAAATGTCCTTTCAATATGAATGATCATATTTCTATCCTATATTATAAAAGCCCAGTGACAATATTGGCAGAATGACTAAAACTACTGCTCAACCAGTCATTCATTATGAGGTGCACTGACCACCTCTCAAACCCTTTCCCCAGCTGGCAGACTTCCATCGCCAATGGCAAATGGGGAAATGTGGTGAGTGGCAGTGGGGGCGGGTGCAGCTGATGGCAGTCAGGGAAGATGGCCTTAATTGCAGGCTAGGCCTCGGGACTTTCCCCGCACACAATTGCATGTGCCGGGGTGCTTGTTTCCTATAAAACTAGAAATTCTATGTGAATATTAGTGGTAAAATACATTTTTCCTCTAATAGTTGCACGAAACTTAAGTTTATACTTTTTTATTTCCTTTCTTATCTCTGATACTTTCTATAGAAATATATTGACTTGTTTTTGTTTTTCATATCGATTGATTTTAAATTTTAAATTCAATGAATCCAAACCCCAGATAAATGTTACTCTCTTTTCTAGGTTCTTTTCATATAATACCTAGTTGTATCTAGTTCTTAATCCCATGTAAGCTTTAGGATGGTTGTGTGTATGGTTATTTCTGTTGTTGTTTAAATTTGGCATATTTCAGGGTGTAGACTGGTGTTAATAATAATTTTATTTGAGTAGATTTGCAATAATGATTGTTTTCCCAGGGGAGTACACTGTCGTGCTAAATTAGCAGGCGCTGTGCAAGTATTAATCACAAGAAAGGCCATCATCTTAGAAGTGTGTAATTCAATTCTCTTGAGTTTTTTTTAACTATACCACTGAAACTTTGTTATATATATATATATATTTAAATATATTTTATTGATTTTTTTTTACAGACAGGAAGGGAGAGGGATAGAGAGCCAGAAACATTGATGAGAGAGAAACATCAATCAGCTGCCTCCTGCATGCCCCTCAATGGGGATGCAAACAAGGTACATGCCCTTGACTGGAATCAAACCTGGGATCTTTTAATCCACAGGCTGACGCTCTATCCACTGAGCCAAACAGGTTTTTGCTATGTTTTATTTTCTTAAGATAATGGCAATATCTATACATATGGAATGCTCCATGTTGTTGGTATTATACAATTTTTAAAATTTTAGGTATTTACGTGTTATCAAGCATTGCTCCAACACATAGTACTTCCTTTAGGACTTCTGGCCAGGAGTTTTAAAACGCAAAGCAAACAGATATTTTTTTTTTCCCCCTCGGGAAAGGTCAATAAATAGCAGTACACAGTTACAACTCACAGTCCTAACATCACTAAAATATGTGTGCTATGGCTGATGTCAAAGACTGAGATTGCCTACCCATCATAGTCTGGCAAATAACAAGCTTAACCTTTAGTTGTAACTGTACTTAAGCAGAATTCTTGACCATTCTTATCAGAGCTTGCTATTTGGGATAAGTAGTGGGAGATTCAACTTTACTTCACTCTGTGTCATTGTTTAAAAACACAATAAGTTAGAAAGAGTGTATCATTGATTTTTTTTTCCCCCAACAACCCTTTGCTGCCTAGAAGCAAAAATGTGTTTTAGCTCAAGAATAAAGTAAACACTTTCATTTGCACCAAAATGTTTGTGTTGTTCTTTATTCCTAAAAACTCTAGAAATAGGATCAGGCAGAGATAAGGAAAATGTGGTGCCACTTATGGAGATGATTTCCTGTAATTTATAATTTAAGAGCTTCCATGACACAATATATTCTTAAAATAGTTATTTTCTTGTAAATTATGTTACACCGTTAAATTGTCTTGCTTAAAAAAGTAAAATATGGAATGCTTTCCCATAAGTGACTTCTAAATTTATTTTATGTATCACTGAGTTCTTTCAAACCAACAGTCAAACCAGTGAAACCTGTTGTGCAGATACATGTAACTACTCAAGTATGTTGTGATGTCTGACAAAGCTCTTCTTTCTATTGAGGGTTATGACAGCCAGAGAAATAGATGCATCCTATGTTAAGGGACACAATTTTCTCTGGTTCAAATTTGGACAGATTTTCATTTTAATTTCCTTGGCAGTCCATGTTTATATAAGATACATAATTAAATCTAAGCCTTATAAAATATTGTAACAAATAATTTATAAAACTAGTCTGGTGCTTTATAATATCTCTGTCAATCATTAAAAGCTATTATTAAATGGTTCTTGATTGTGATGATGCCTTTACAATGAAGGTAAAAAAGGAACCTAAAATATAGTTCACTAGTTTCTGTAAAGTTTTCATTTAAAACTGATAGCATTCCAGTTTTCTAATTCTGTCAGAAACTATTGTCAATCTAGTTGTTGTAAATGAATCTGTCTGAACAAGGTTTTTGTTCTCAGTTATCCAGAGCTTTCTTTAAGGCTTCTTGCTTGTAAAATCATTTCTGTTTTTATGTGCCACTAATTGGAAGCCACCCTCCTGTGGAATCCCACACTGGCAGTGTTAATGCACATATAGATCCATTCTTATTGAGTTTAAATACACAGAATAAAATCTACCACTACAGACTTTTGTCTGAAGTTTTAAACCACAGTAATTATTGAATAATTTTGTTTAATTAGTTCATGCTTTTCATCATTCAGCTATCTTTTGGAAAACATAACAAAACTTCCGTCTCTGCTGAAAAGTTTAACAAGTCTCGATTTTGAGATCAACAGTAAAATTAAGAGGCTCAGAGAAATCTGTATTCAAACCTGAGGTGTCAATTCAAGTTCACTGAAATTGTCAGCTGCGATTTACAAAAAAGGCCATGATCACCATTTATGTATGTATGTATGTATGTATGTATGTATGTATGTATGTATTTACTGGAAGCCTGGTGCACAAAATATGTGCACGGGGGGAGAGGTGGCTGTCCCTCAGCCAGGCCTGCACCCTCTTGCAGTCTGGAACCCTTCACTCCTATTGCCTGCCTGCTTGCTGCTCCTCACCACTGGGCTTGCTACTTATTAGCGTTGCCACAGAGGCTGGAGAGGCTCTGCTACCGCTGCTGCACTCACCAGGCCTGACCCAGCTCAGGGCTTATGGCTGAGTTGCTCTCTTCCTGTGGGAGCACACTGACCACCCGGGGCAGCTCTTGTGTTGAACGTTGGTCCCCTCCTGGTAAGTGCACGTAATAGCAACCTGTCATTCTGGTCGTTCTGCCTTAATGGTCAGTCACTTAGACTTTTATTATCTAAATTTTCATACTGAATTTTCTCTTCTTATATCTGTTCTCTCACAGCTTTTTTTAAAAATTTTATATTAAAAAGTCAGGAATACTGAGATTTAAACCTCCTGTTGCTATGAACTTTAATAGGAATCTAACTCCCAGTTTTATCCCTTTCTTTTATGGTGGCAAGTGGAATACTAGAAGTTGGATTCATTGATCTCTAATTCTGATGTGTCCATCTTGGAGTCTTACCTTCCCATCTCTATAATGTTTCCTATTTCCTTTCTTTAAAACTCAGTTGCTACTTTCTAGTACTTCTCTTGTACTGCTTCACATCTATCCCCTTCTCCCATATTCATATGATAAAAACTTTCAGGGATTCATCTCCATCTCATTCGCAAACAAATATAATTTTCTAAATTATCAGGTACAAGAATTTCCTCTCCTCTCCATCATTCCTTCCTATCTCATCACTCAGTTTATAATCTGAACAATTTAAGAGTCAAGGCTGTCATAACAAGACCAAAGGAACAAGAAAGCAGCATAACTCCAGTTGAAACTGCTTTCATTGTGCCCTTTCTGTTAGTAACTTAACTTCACAGCATTCTAAGAGGCTTTTTTACTTCACCCTCTTACTTGTCCTAACCCCATTTCAAACAAGGACTTTATGCCACCTCATTCAGTTAGGAGAAAGGCTGTTCTCTTGAATGTCAGACTGAAAGCTGTAGTTTTTCATACCAGAAGCGTTTTATGTAGTAAGTATATTAACTTTTGCTCTTGGTCACGTTAGCCAAATGTAGACCAGTTTCTTCTGATGACAAAACAATATTATTCCTACCAACACTGTGTGTAAGTTTTAAGAATGTTAAAACTTCTCAAGATTCGGTAATGTGTAAATCTCATATATCATATTTAGTTCAACCTCCATTCATAGCATGTGGCAGGCCCCCAAGGAGTCAGAAATGAAAAGGGCAGGTGTATTGCTTTTAAAGGGCTTCCAGTCTTACAGGGGAGCTGGTAGTGCAATCACATAAATATTAAAATGATTGATGTGTTTAAAAGTAGGAATAAGTATAAAACATTAGCAATTGTATAGAAAATGCCTAATTCTAATAGGAAGATAAGTGATTCATAAAAGTAAACTCTCCTGGGCAGTGTTAATAATAGGAAGAATATATAATAACAAAAGTGTAATATGCTAATTAGTCTGGATAGCTGAATGACCTTCAGGTTGATCTTCCAGAGGAATCTGGGGATGCGAGGACTGAGGCAAGCTGCTGTGGCTGTGAGAGCCGAGCCCATTGCATGAAGTTCGTGCATCAGGCCTCTAGTATTTGTCAGAAAAAGAGGGAAGTGAGCCGAGACCGGTTTGGCTCAATGGATATAGCGTCGGCTTGTGGACTGAAGGGTCCCGGGTTCGATTCCGGTTGGGGGCATGTACCTTGCTTGCGGGCACATCTCCACAGTGGGGCGTGCAGGAGGCAGCTGATCGGTGTGTCTCTCTCATCGACATTTCTGACTTTCTATCTCTCTCCTTCCTCTCTGTAAAAAATCAATAAAAATATATTAAAAAAAAAAGAGGAAAGTGGGAGGTGGGGGGAATTTCAAGCAGAGAGAACACATCCAACTGAAGAAGACGGCACTTAATTACCATCTCTAATTTAATTCATTAAAGAGCATTTTGAATTAGGATTACATAATGCTACAATGAAAAATACCATATTCCAGGGACTGATACTATTAAAAATAACCTGGTCATTATAAGTGGAAAGGAGTAAGGAAAAGCCAAGTAGAATAGGCATGCCATTTGTGTATCTTTGCCAGGAAGCTGCAGTTTAGCACTCCCAGGAAGCCACTCGGCTGAAGGAAGGGAACACAGGGAAGTCTGGGTAAAATAGGAAAGGTACTTGCTTGTCAGTCAGACTGAGACAGGTTATTAGCCAGAGTTGGTGTGGCCACTGCTAGCACTGGAAGATATGATATTCTCCTAAACAAAGCGGTTTCCTCTCTTGGCTCTCTTGCTTCAATCCTGGCTTGCAGGGGCTCTGATGCTCCTGCAATCACCCAGGTGGCCCACTCATGTGAACCTCAAACAATGGACTGATGGACTGCAACTCTCTTACCAGACTGGGCTGCAGTATGCAATGGAAACTTCGGATGCAGGCTTTGCTCTTACCCTGCTTCTCTGAAAGTAAGACATCACCCTGAAAATAAGACCTACTTCCAGTTTTGCCCCTCGCTGTAATATAAGGCATCCTCTCGAAAATAAGACCTCTCTGATAATAAGGCCTCCCCAGAATATAAGGCTCCCAAAGTTACCTTAAGGCATCTGACTCCTGATTTAAAGAGACCTCACACTGCCTGAACAGCTCTGCTGTGCTGCAGCCAATCAGTGAGCTGGTTTGTGATGACAACTACTACTATACCTTATACAGGTAATAAATCCCCCCCCCCTTGTTTTTGTTCAACAATAAATGTGTACCATATTCTTCTTCATGGACAAATAAGACATCCCCTGAAAATAAGACCTAGCACATCTTTGGGAGCAAAAATTAATGTAAGACACTGTCTTATTTTTGGGGAAACAGGGTAGCTCTGCTGAATCTCCAGCAGCACCTCTTCCAGGACTTGACTAAGAGGAATCGGGCTTTGCAAACAAAGAGATATAATTCCAGGGGGATAAAAATCACTCATCCTCCCATGTAAGTCTCAGGAAATTATTTTTCTTGAGATATTAAAAGCACCCCTCTCCTACTACCAGCGAAGAAAGACCATCCACACATTTTTCCAATAACAGGATGAGGTATCTTTTCACCAGATTGTTTCTTTTGTTTGCCCATAGTATTATGGAACTTATTTTAAAAATTACTTGTTTAGAATAATAATTCACTAGTACCATGAAAAAAACTACTAGGGAAGTGAATGATGTGGCACTTCCTTTGTAGTCTCATCAAATTCTCCATTGAGAAAAAAGTTACATTCCTCTACTTGGGTGCTTATAAAACAACAGTATCCAATTAAATATTTATTTCAAGTTCATAAAAAATCATGATCCTATTTGTTTGAAAATCCTGTTTGATATGTCCTTTTGTTTGGTCTTGGTATTGAATTAGGTGCCAATAGAGTAAATAATGAGATTTTGAGATGTTAATACAGAGGTCAATTCAATTTTCTACCAATTTCCACTAATATGAAAAGAATCTAATACATTTGCATAGATCTTGCCTAATAATTGTGCTAATAAATAAATAAAAAGTTCAAATTTCATTAATTTTTATCTATGGGCTGTAGATATGTTATAGATATAATTATTTTTCAGATTTTTGCTTCTATTAACTTTTTCTGTATTTTACTGCGATCTTCAACCCTCCCTTTTCTGTTCTACTTATTTTTATATTAAGCCAATTATAATGTTTAGCTTTCAAAATTCAAAATTCATTTTCTACATTGTTAATATCTATGAAACTAGGCTTAAAATTGACCCCAAATTTTTATCTTGAATAAGTGACATTTGTAGACTCCCTTTAAGCATAGTATGCCTTGGAACTTACTGATGTGGAAAGATCATACTGAAACTATTATTTTTATGTTTTTTAATATATTTTTATTGATTTCAGAGAGGAAGAGAGAGAGAGAGCAAGAGAAACATTAAGGATGAGAACCATTGATCAGGTGCTTCCTGCACGCCCCCTACTGAGGACTGATCCCACAACCTGGGCATGTGTCCCTGACAGGAATCAATCTGGGACCCTTCAGTCCACAGACCAATGTTCTCTATCCACTGAGCCAAAACAGCTAGGGTTGAAACTGTATTATGATGTGCCTTGGTTAATGTGCTTCAAATCTCTTGTGCTTGCATTTTGTTAATTTTTGGGTCAGTGGATTTATATTTTTCTTCAAATTCAGCACAATATTGAACCATCATATGTTTTGTTCCTCCGTTCTTTGTGGGCTCCACGTACACAGACAAATATTAAATATCCTGATGTTTTCACACAGATTATTAATACTTTGTTTTATTTTATGTTTCCAGTTTTTTGGTCTGTGTTTGATTTTGAGGAGTTTGTATTACTTTTTCCTTAAGTTTATTCATCCTGTATTCTGCAAACTGTTGAGTACTCTACATAATGCCCCATGATAAGGTTTTTAGTTTGCTGTTAAGAGCAGTTAATAATCTCAGCCCCAAATACATCTTTGTTTATGGTATGTCTATGACGTATGCATGTTTATTTCTACAACTTTTGACAGTTTACTCATATACATGCAGTGATCAGTGAGTACTCAAAAGAGTACTCAAAAGAGAGTACTTCAGGGGTATGCTGGACCCTACTGTACCTGCCCTTTCTTTACCATGGTCTAGAACTGTTCTTTTAGTCTGAAAGCTCAGGCAATGTTTCCAGCCCCACAGGTGTCACTCTTCTTTAGCCTGGTGTCCAATAATTTAATAATTTTATATATTTAAGTTTTTTATTGATCAGTAAATTTTCTACCTGTGAGTATATGTTAATTGGATGTTTATATTTGTAACCATATGTTATATCTTTTAATAGTTTTGGAAAATCTTACCTTAATTTTCAATGATCAGATAAAATAGTCATTTTCAAATTTTAGTTGTCAGTGCTATGTGTATTCACCAATAGCAAATGAACAATGTGGTATTGTATACTTAAAAACTTTTAAAGTTCCCTAGCTGGTTTGGCTCAGTTGATAGAGCATCAGCCTGTGGATTGAGGGGTCCCAAGTTTGATTCCATTCAGGTCAAGGGCACACGCCTGGGTTGTGGGCTTGATCCCCGATGGGGGACTTGCAGGAGGCAGCCAGTCGATGATTCTCTCTCATTGTTGATGTTTCTATCTCTCTTTCCCTCTCCTTTCTTCTCTTAAATCAATAAATATATATTTAAAAAATTGTAAAGAGGATATCTTTCATTTAGGTGTTTTTACCCCTCTCTCCCACCCTGGTCCACACACACAAATTAGAAAACAAGTGGATCTCTTATGTATACATGTAACACATTAATAAAAATAAAAATAAAAAATAAAAAAAACAAGTGGACACAATAAATATTTTCTTGGTGATGATTATGTTTATTACCATGATGGTATCATGGGTGTGTATATATGTTCAAACAGATCAACATATATATACTAAATATGTAACTTTTTATATAGTAATGATACTCCAATAAAGCTGAAAAAATAATCTTTCATTGTTTTCTAGAAACTCAGTGATAATTTAATATAATAATATCATCTTTAAATTTTTCTATAGATATATGACTTTTTTTTTGTTACTGCTTTCAATAGATGTCCACAATGTAACTGCATTAAAATATCCTTTACCAAAACATATACTAAATGTGTCATATAGGAGTACATTTACTTATAATATTTTTAAAGAAAAAATAACAGTAAAATAAAATTTATTAGTTTTCAAAATTGAAAAATATACTATTTCAACAAGAATTTATTAAACATTTGCTTTACCACCATTATATTGCTCAGTGTAGGGCATATAAAAGACAAAAAACACATTAGTTTCAAAAAGTCTTACATCAGTTTTGACATTGTAAGATTAAAATGAAGATTAAAGAATAAAACAGTTATATGAATGACAGCTTAGCCAGAGGATTTCAGCATTGCAGAGCATTTTAGCATTTTATGTGTTCATTTATTTTGTTCTATTTTAATTTTTAAAATAGTGATTCTTAAACATAAAGTATTGTAATTAAAGTATTACAAATCATTTTTCATTTCACCATTACAACAACCCAATGTGGTGCATTCTTATATCATTCCTAGAGGGCAAAACTTTAGTATATAGGGAATATATAACTTGTTCCAAGTATAAAAACTAGTAATATTTTATGGTATATTGAAATAAAATTGTCATGTTAGACATTCTTAATTACTGCAATAATTAGTCCAATTCTATTCACTTGTTAAAATGGTTAAATATTTTATTAATGGCAAATAAAAATTATATTACTTAATGCCTAAACTTACTTACTTTATAACCATTACAAAAACAATTTGGTGGATTTTTATAAATGCTATCGTATTAAGATTTTATATACAATATTATAAAATTATATATATATACATATATATATTATATTATGATTTTACCTAACTATAAAAATGGATGTCAAAAATGTTAAAATTAAGTTAACACCCAAAAATCTATGACTTTTTTTATACACCAACAATGAACTCCAGAAAGAGAAACTAAAAAAAAATCCCACTTACCATTGCAAAAAGAAAAAAAGTTAGAATTATTAAAAATATCAATTAAGTTCATTTAAGGAAAATATATTGCCTTGCAAACTTCAATTTATAAGCCTAATAAAACTGATACAATATAGATAATTGACTCTGAACAGTGCAAGGGTTACAGGCACTAACCACTGCAGAATGAAAATCCATGCAGAATCTGACTCTCCCAAAACATAACTAATAAGCCTACTGTTGACCAGAAGCCCTACTGGTAAAATAAATGGTAAACACATATTTTGTATTATAAACTGTATTCTTTCAATAAATTAAACTAGAGATAAGAAAATATTATTAAGAAAAGTATAGATAGAGAAAATACATATAGTATTAGGTGAAAAAGATCCACCTATAAGTGAACCCGCACAGTTCAATTCCATGTTGTTCCAGGGTCAACTGTACATTTTTGGGTTGTGGAGTGGTCCAAAGCAGACTATGACATGTAATAATTTAAAACTCACATGGGGGCAGGGACTCTGCTCATGCATGGTGGCTATACTAATTGATTTATCTCTGAGAGAAAAGGTGAGAGAGAGGGAGATTGTATATAGTATTATTAGATTGTATAAAGATGTTCTTTTTGAAAAAAATTCTTTATTGACTAAAGATTATTAGATATGTGTCCTTATCCCTAATTACCCATCCACCCACCCCCACTCATGCCCTCAGCCCCCCTGTTATCTGTGTCCATTGGTTAAGCTGAAAAGCATGCACACAAGTGCTTTAGTTGATCTGTCCCCCTATCTCCACCCTCCCCTACCTTCCCTCTGAGATTTGACGTTCTGATTGATGCTTCTCTGTCTCTAGATCTGTTTTTATTCATCAGTTTATATTGTTCATTATATTCTATATATGAGTGAGATTATGTGATATTTATTTTTCTCTGACTAGTTTATTTCACTTAGCATAATGCTCTCCAGTTCTGTCCATGCTGTTGCAAATGGTAAGAACTCTTTTTTTTACAGTAGCATAGTATCCATTATGTTTTTTTTTTTTTTTAATCCACTCATCAGCTGCTGGGCACTCAGGCTGTTTCCAGATCTTAGCTATGGTGAATTGTGCCACTACGAACGTAGGGGTGGACATAAAGATGTTCTTAAAGGTTTTAACCATAGGAGAGTATTTTTGTCATAATGCAGCAATTCTGGCACGGGAAGAATGTAACAACTGTTTTTTAAAAAAATAACACACACACTATAACCATTTTGCTTTGCTAATAAAGCACTTATTTTCCCATATGCAGAGATACTTAAGGTCTCAATGGTTAACCTAATCTTAGCATCACTGCAGAGAGAGTAGCAATCTGCATCTAAAATCAAGTCATTTTGTTCAGAATAAATGGACAGACACATTTGTTGTTTAAAGACCATTTCCAGCAACCGGTTTTGGATATATTACTGCCATGGTTCACTCTAGGTGTTCCAAACACCATTTCTGTGCTTACTGAGCCAGAGGCAGCATGCTCGATTGTGTCAGTTTTAAATTGCATTTCTGAAAGTTGTTTCAAAATGAAATTTTGATCCATTTAAAGTTTTCTATGGATATGTAAATGATATATATACATATATTTACAGTATCCACACACCCAGCCCCCCCTATCCCACGCACACATTACATTCTCTAAATGCCATGGCTCATTCTAGGTCTTCCAAATACTGTTTCTGTGCTTACTGAGCCAGAGAGAGCATGCTTGATTGTCTCAGTTTATACTTGAATGACTTTAATATGTGAATCATACCTTCTGCTTACATATATCACTTTAACCGTACCTCTACAGTAGATGAATACACACATACATAGTAGATGCCCTAAAATGCATTTTCATCATAAGGGTTACATATTTTAAATAACAGCATCAGCCTTAGAAATATACTCAACAAATATTTGTTGACTTAATGATTGCATAAATAGATGAAATTAATCAAAATAACATTAACATTTAATTGCATATCATCCAATATCATAGTCAAAGGAATGTTCTCTATTATTGCACTTATAGTATCTTTGGGTTTTTTACTACCAAAATTTGATTCATAAAGTGCCCCTTTCCCATAGTGCTCTTCCTCTTCATCTTTATTGTCCAAGCTAAACATATATATGATTTACTTTGGCGCGTAGCACCACAAAAGCTTTTTAGCCTACCTATTTGGAAGTAGCTAGTAACTTTACATTTCTACCAATGAATTCTCATATTATAACTTATTCATGAAAGAAAATTGTTTTGCTTTATTACTGTAAAATTGTGATTCAATGGCATGACTTAAAGTTGATAAATTATTTGGGCATTTATTGATAGGCAATAGCTCTACCTGCCTTTAAGCTTACCTTGTTTTACTGTGCCTTCCAGATGTTGCTTTTTTTTTTTTTAACTACTTGAAGGTTTTTGGCAGTCTTGCATGACACCAATCTTTTAGCTCCATTTTCCAACAGTATTTGCTCACTTTAGGTTTCTTCCACATTTTTCTAATTCTCAAATACTTCAAACTTTTTAATCATTATTATTTACACACACACACACACACACTGAGTGGCCAGAGCATTATGATATCTGAATTCATAATCAGCCACTCAGTATGTATCCTATATAATAAAAGGCTAATATGCAAATTGTTCTTTCGACCAGGAGTTTGACCAGCAAGCCAGCCGGCCAACCACCTATGTCCCTTCCCCCTGTCCAGGCTGGCCATACCATACCCTACCTATGCACAAATTCATACACTGGGCCTCTAAAATATAGATATAGATATAGATGATGATATAGATATAGATATACATATAGATACAGATATAGATATAGATATAGATATACACACACTGTGTGGCCAGATTATTATGTGTTTAGAAATCATAGTAATCTGGCCACTCAGTGTATATACACATATACATACTAGAGGCCCAGGGCACAACATTTTGTGAGGGCTAGAGAGATGAGGAAACAGCAACAGAAACATTTTAAGCTAGCAGAAGTTGGTTCATGTGGTTTAAGGAAAGAAGCCATCTCCATACTCAAAAGTACAAGATGAA
This sequence comes from Lasiurus borealis, assembly GCA_004026805.1. Lineage (NCBI taxonomy): Eukaryota > Metazoa > Chordata > Mammalia > Chiroptera > Vespertilionidae > Lasiurus > Lasiurus borealis. The sequence continues at coordinate 45,687 of PVJN01005358.1, forward strand.
ACAGCAGGTACTGATGTAAAAGCTGCAGCAAGTTATCTAGAAGATCTAGCTAAAATAATTAATGAAGGTCGCTACACTATACCACAGATTTTTCATTGCAGATAAAATAGCCCGGTAGAGGAAGAAGATGCCATCTTAGACTTTCATAGATACAGAGGAGAATTCAATGACTGGCTTCAAAGGGGACAGGCTGACCCTCTTGTAGGGACTAAGTAATGCAGGTGATGACGCTACTGGAGTAAGTGTAAGCCTGTGCTCATTTACCATTAGGTAAATGCTAGTGCCCTTAAGATTTATGCTAAATATACTGTGCCTGTGATCTATACATGTAACAACAAAGCTTAGATGGCAGAACCTTTGTTTACTGAATATTTTAAATCCATTTTTGAGAGCTATTTCTCAGAGAAAAAAAAAGGCCATTTGGATCAAATTCTTTACGACTTACATTGGCAAAGGGAAAGTATAAAATAGTTATAATGAGCTTGTTGTGATCATACTTATATGGCATTCTTTTTAAAAAAATATATTTTATTGATTTTTTTACAGAGAGGAAGGGAGAGAGATAGAAAGTCAGAAACATCGATGAGAGAGACATCGATCAGCTGCCTCCTGCATGCCCCACAGAGGAGATGTGCCTGCAAGCAAGGTACATGCCCCCAACCAGAATCGAACCTGGGACCTTTCAGTCTGCAAGCTGACGCTCTATCCACTGAGCCAAACCGGTCTCGGGGGTTCTATGGCATTCTTAAGTATATGGCATGCCTGGGACGCATCTTAATGTATTTATCTTACGTTTTGTCATTTTTAAACCCCCTTGTGGCAGATAATTTCCTCCTTTTGTCCCCAACTGCCAAATCAGTTTTCCAAACCTGGACTCCATTCCCCCCCTCCACCCCACTTTTTCCTAATTGAAGTGTTTGCTAATAATGACGCCAGCCCTCACGGGAGTTCTTTGTAAAAGCAAAATATTTATAAGTAAAACCTCAAACAGGCATCTCTAAGGCTTTCCAGGATTTACCAACCTCCTTTGTTGAGCTGACTTGATTTAGAATGCAGATTTTTTTCTGAGATTCATCACATTGTCTAAATGTATTAGAAACAGAAAGTATGTCTCGTGAACCAGTTGAAAAGACAGTGCAGTACAGATATTGGCAGTGATTGATCAATGTGGTAATTTCACAGGAAATGTAATGGATGAAAACATTACACCTGGTATGTAATTATGGTACCAGATTAATGGACTTCTTTCAAGTTTGGTGTTTGTAAGTTAAGGTAAGAATTTTATGATTATTAAAAAGATGGGAAGTTCTATAGTCTGCTAGGCTATTCTGAACTAAAAAAGATTTAGTGCACAATGTTCCAGTGTAATTCATAACTAAATTTGACCATTCTATTATCAAGCAGTAATATGGTTACATTACATAATCTATTTATTATATTTTTAAATGGTAATATAGTAATGTGGTTTATATGGATAGAGAAATATTTGAGTTTTCCAAAAAAGTTTTTAAAAATCTTTTTTATTTGAAGTTTCTTTTTACACTCGGGATTTTGGAGAAAGATTGGAGTTATGGCAGAACCCTGGACAGAACCTTTTCATGGTACAGGCATGAAACTGACCGCTGCTTAGGGACAGCTGTGAACTTCCATCCCATTCTCTAGACTCTGTATGAAGCAAACTCCTAATGTCACTGGGAGAAAGGAAGCAAACTCATCCCTAGGAGTAAGTCAAAACACCATTGTTTCTGAGGTCAAATACTATATGCAAAACCTTTCTGCCTCTGGGAAAGGGAGAGGTAACGTTCCCCCCACTGGAACTCAGTATAAGATCGTTAATGCTAAGAAGGGTGGAAGAAAACTCTTGCTGCCTCTGAATGAGTAGTGAGACCATCATCTTGGGCTCAGGAGTCTGCATTGATTAAGCAGCAGTCTGATAATCCTGAGAAAAGAAACATACTATCTTTCATTTAAGACTAATTATGGATACAAACGTGGTTTGGCTTCTATGGTGAGCAGGGATAAAAATACTAAGAAAAATCCAACCAAGAAGACTAAAGAATGCAGAGATGACCTTAAGATTGAGAACAAACTAGGACAGCAAATAATTCACCCAATTTATTTACTCCAGGAGCTATCTATGGTATCTTTTCACTGTTTCCTTGTGATTATCATATTAGCCATTGAATACAAAGGCCCTTGCCTTTGGTAGGTAAGGGTTCAGGAAATATTACTACCACTAAAGATACTCCAAATGGATTAATTTAATATGAAATAAATATCATTACTACTGCTACTACAAATAGTAATAATAAATATGGAGATTTAGATAGTACTCTAGAGTCAATAACTATACAACTTTAAAAAATAATGATACTTTGCCTGACTGGCATGATTCCGTAGTTGAGTGTTGACCTATGAATCAGAAGGTCATGGTTTGATTCCCAGTCAGGGCACAGGCTTGACTGATGCTCCGTTGGAGAGGTGGGGAGTGATGTGCAGGAAGCAGTTGATCAATGATTCTCTCTTATCATTGATGTTTTTATCTCTTTATCTCCCCCTCCCTTCTTTTCTGAAATTAATAAAAATATAGTAAAGATACTTGAACTTAAAAAAACTCAACAGAAGTTATTTTTATTTAGTTTTATGTGCAGAAATATGTATTTTTTTAGTTTATAGAATTTATCCAATTTGCATACTTCTTTCAACAAACTTCTGGTATAGAAGGAATAATGGAAAAATAATGTTAGCAAAAATCATTGTATAACTTAGTCAGATCTAGGAATTTAAACAAGATCTTGAGGTTGAAATAAGTGTCTTTTTTTATTTTATTTATTTTTTAAATACATTCCACTGACTCTCCACAAAGAGGAAGGGAGAGGGACAGAGAGCCAGAAACATCAATGAAAGACAGACATCGATCAGCTGCCTCCTGCACGCCCCCGCCCCCCACTGGGGATGCACCCACAACCAGGATACATGCCCCTGACCAGAATCGAACCTGGGACTTCTCGGTCCACAGGCTGACGCTCTATCCACTGAGCCCAACTGGCCTCGGCGAAATAAGTGTCTTTGAGATGGTTATTTGATATTAAGTTTTTTTCCATTTTTCCATTGGTCCTCTCACAGTTTGCATGAGCGTATGAGGAAAAGAGCTGAATGACTTTGAGGCATTAATCCTTTCACCTCATTACTCAGGCTAGTCCTGAGGTTTGAGTTTTTACACACAAAAACAAATCGAGGCTTCAGTAAGGAGAAACTCACTTAAAATGGATATTGCAATGTGGAAAGGGTGATTTTTTGCAGTCAGTCAGGGACAATTACAATATGAATGCGAGGTTATTGCAATATTTAATATCAACCATGGTGTCTGCAAGTATATCAAAAGATTCCTAAAAAGGGCTTTTCTTTGGCAGGGAAGAATGAACAGACATAGAAATAATTGGGTGTGGGGAGTGTGAGTGGTGGTGTGATCAGGGAATATTTTCCCCTGAGATTAGCTAATTCTCAGGACAGGCTGTGAAGAAAGAATTTTTTAGCATTGGAATGATTAAAACTGGGTGAATTTTAAGGGACCTCGGGAAGGAGAGAGTTGCCTAAAGTTTGGTCCAGTTAGTGGGCATTTTGGCCAGATTGCTTTATGGGTACAAGCAGTTCAGCTAATTATTTAGGGGACAGTGATAATTTGAAGTCTATGTCCAGCCTCATCATAGGTAAAATGGATTACTTCTGAGTCTTACCTAAGTCAAGTGCTGAATGACACTTTTTTTTTCCCCAGCCAGACATTTTGGGGATCACAGAAAGGTTGGGAAATTTCATGATTATTGCTATTTTGTTGAAAGCACAGGACTCTTAAAATTCTTCATTGTCACTACCAACTGGAACTTTGCTGGCAAGTGAGGCAAATTTCAGGGCATAGAAATGGATGGCTCAGTTTTCTCCTGCCTCTTATTGGAGGTGAAGGAGTCTATGCCAGAGACTCACTTTGACTCTTGGTCTAGAGTGTCCCCTCCCAGCATCAATGCATCAGCCACAGAGAATTACAGGCCAGGTCTGTCAATCCTCAGCTCAATATTATACACATGAAGGCACTGTAGGATCCAATTCAGAAGAGCTGGTGGCCTGAATGTGCTCTCTGAATTCATCATAAATGAACAGCCTTTTTAATTTTTAATTATATTTTCCCCTTCAGTTTTATTGAGATACTAGAGGCTTGGTGCAAGAATTTGTGTATGGGTGGGGTCCCTAGGCATGGTGGCAATCAGGTGGCAATCGGGGCCTGCTGGCCAGGGGAGGGACTGGAAGAGACACTGTGGGCCAATTGGGGCCTGCCAGCTGGAGGAGGCGACAGTCTCTGGGCCAGGTTTGGAAGGAATACTGGATGCTGAGCTGACGCCCTGCCACCATTTGCTTCCACCTCCCGGCTCCTCTTTCCCTTGCCCCCCTGCTTCCACCATAGCGAGCTGGACCATGGTGAGCTGGCAGTGGGCTGACCGAGGCCTGCTATCCACGGGGAGAAATGGGGAGTGGGAGGTTGGCCACTAGCAATCAAGGAGGGACCTAGCCCTTGGGCCCTTGGGAAAGGGGCCATGTCTGCTACCACCCTTCACCCCTGATTCCTCGTCCCAGCCAGGGGCCCAAAAGCCCTGGCGGGGTCAGGAGAGGAGGCGACAGTAACTAGGCTGGACACTGTAGGAATGAAAGCCAAATGCTAATGCCACCGACTGAGTATAGGAGATTGGCTGTGGGAGCGCATTAACACCAGGTGGGCAGCTTTTGTGTTGAGCCGACGCCCAAATGACCCATTCTGGCATGGTTGCTCCCCCCTACTACTTCCCTGCTGGCCTGGTCACTCCCTCACTGTCCAGGAAGAAGTTTCAGGGGGAGGTGGAGAAGCCCTCAGGGGCAATAGGAGCTGGCATCTGCCACTCACACCCACTGATGGTACCGAGCAATTGAGACTGGCAATGGGTGCCGGCCACTGTGCGAGCGCCCAGGGGGACTGTGGTACACTGACATAAAGAATTTTCAGTAAATACTAGAGGCTCACCCAGATGACAACTGGCATCCTGCCTTGGTCTGGCACCCCCACTCCATCATCCCACTGTGGCCGATGCCTGCCATGTTCTGAGCTATACAGCCTGCTACCAATGCCCACCATGTTCCATGCACTCCCCTGGTGGTCAGTGCATGTCATAGCGACCGGTTGTTTGGTTGTTCCAGTTGTTCCACCATTTGGTCTATTTGCATATTAGGGCTATATATATATATATATATATATATATATATATACATATAATTATCATAACATTATATTAATTTGGCATATACAACATAATTATTAGATATATGTATATATTGTAAAATATATGTTTAGTTAACACCAGTTATTTATTAAAAATAATTTTTTATTGATTTCAGAGAGGAAGAAAGAGAGAAATAAAGATAGAAACATCAATGATGAGAAATAATTATTTATTGGCTACCTCCTGCATGCCTCTTTCTGGGAATCAAGCCTGTAATCAGGCATGTGCCCTGATGGGGAATAAAATCATGACTTTGTGGTTCATAGGTCAATGCTCAACCACTCAGCCACAACAGATGATCACTGTAGTGATCTTTTAAAAAACATTTGTGCTCTATATATTATTTAATACATTAAATTAATAAAAAAACATATTTCTATATTCATCAAAAGCACATTCCAACACTCATTAGCTATTCAATATTTCAATTTTGCAAAGGTCTTTCTCAAGAGTTTTGGCCCATTTTGATTGGCACAGGTGAATATTTACATGTAATAGCAACACCAACAAGTAGAATATTACTGAAAGGATAACATTTTTTATTAAGCTCATGAAATTAAATTATTTCTTTTGAAGTAAAAGATGCATGCTCCGTTAAATTTGTTAAAATTTCAAAATTGAAAAAGTGATTTAGGAGCTAATTCTTTGTATGAAGTATTTTAAACAATATAATGGAAAGGATATTTTGTTAGAATTATGCCCATGGTCACTATGATTTTAAAAATAATGAACTTTACTGTGGTTTTGCTGAGGGAGAATTTCATCTTGAATCTAAGAATTCTAATGCTCATGCTTTATAACAGATTGTGTTAATAGTTTTCTAATTATTTTTTAATTATTGACGTAATTGTAGGCATCCCCTCTTTCCCTGCCCTTTGCCTACTGCTACCCACCCATACTTTCCCTCTTTTGGCCTTCTCTATTCTCTTTCTAGTTTAAATTGATGAGATAGTAAATATATGGACATGTAGTCTGCCTTCATCATATCCAAAGTTAAGAGGTGAATTTGGATGGTATGGACTGGAGAAGATGGCAGGTACTAAGAATTAATTAGGAATGGACACATCAAAATAGAGTTAGACATTCAAATTATGGGTATCTTCCTTGGTGGTTTGTGAAAAATGTAATGCCAGGTTTCTAATGTGCATGTAATTTCTGTTCATTTAATGATCCGTTATATAGCATTCTGATGCAATCATTGTAGTGTATTTATCTTAAGGCTTTATTAAGCTGAATAATAAATGGACATGTGCTTTTTTATGTGGACTGCATACTAAAGCCAGTAGGTTACTAAGATGGTTTAGACTCTGGCTGATTATTTTACTGGGTTACAGTGCTTATATTCATCATCAACCATAAGGGACATAATGAGTAATAAAATCATATTATTGAAACATAAAATTTAATATTTTACCTAAAAGTGAAACAATATATTAGAATGGAATAGCAAAATGTCTGGAATGTGAGTTATTCAGCTAGTATTGTCTTTGTATATTTTTTCTTCCTGTTTATTTTTATCTTTCTTCTCTAATAGACAATAGACAACACATATACACAGATTCTAAGTCTGTTTTTTTTTTTAAAAGAATAGTCTTTTAAAATTATATATACTTTTATTGATGTAAGAGCAGAAAAGAGGGAGAAAAAGAGATAGAAACATCAATGATAGAGATTCTCATTGATCTGCTGCCTCCTGCACACCCCCTACTGGTGATCCAGCCACAACCTAGGCATGTGCCCTTGACCTGAATCAAACCTGGAAACCTTCAGTCCACAAGCCAATGCTTTATCTACTGAGCCAAAACCAGCTAGGGCCAGATTCTAAGTCTGTACATGACCTAGAATTGCACTACAGGCACATGGCTTTTTTCCTCCTATCATGTCAGCTCAATAAATATTTGCTCAATCATTATTTCTAAGAAGAATTGATGGGTTGGTGAAACATTTGTGAACTTATTGAAAGTCTTTTTGAATGAAAGTTCTGCTGCATGCATGTAGGCACATTTTGCAATGGTAACATCTTGATAAAAGAGGTCTTATAAAAATTATACTCCTTACTCACAGCTTCTTAGAGCTCTAGTTCTGTACATAGATGCTTTTATTTATGTTCAATTGTAAATATATAGTCCCCCAAAACTAACATGAGCTTCTCATGTCTTTTTTAAAAATTGCTATTAGCTTAGTTTAATTCTTTATCACATAAAAGTTGGTTTACAGCAATGAAGTAAGAATTGATCTGTCTGCCAAAATCAGAGTGCCTACCTACTTCTTTTTCTTTTCTGACCATTTGACAATTAACATGCAGTGACTAGTGACATTTCTTATTATACTGTGTTGTTATTTTACATTGTCATGTTGCACACATTTGTTTTGATTGGTACAATTCCTTAAAGATAGCTAAAATTTGTTAAATAAATATTGATTACTTTTTTTGGTCCAATCTATGAGCCCATTTTTTCCCCTTTGTATGTTCTTTAATATGATATATTTTTTATAGAACAGTCTCAGCTATGTTTCCATGTTTAGTGCTTACTGACATAAATATTTTAATTCTTGAAATCTTGGATTAGAAAACAGGAACATGGTCTCTTCTATGTGGTTTATATGAATGTATATCTGCACATGATGTAAGACAAGAAAACAACTTACAACATTCTACAATTTTATTGTATATAAAATCAGATGATTTCATAAATTGGTTTAAAAAAGTACAATTTCTAATCCTTTTTTGTGTCATTTGACAGAACACATGATATGCATTAATAACTAGTTCAAAGTAATTTTAATTTATTTGAGCAATATTTCATTCAACTATAGCATTGTATAACTTGATTTTACATTTTGCACAAATATAAAGTTGAACAAAGGGATTTTTTTATATGGGTAAGTTTTCCTTGAGTTAAACACATTCCCAGGATCTTTAGATATTCATGAGCTTGCATTCTTAAAATAAATATTTTTACTAATAATTGTATCTTTTCTAAAAGAGTGGTATATATTCACTAGGTTCAGATAGATTTTATGAGAACTATTCTTCCCTAACATGAATCTTAACAAAGGCTTTGAATATTCTACAAGACTATGAACCTTGTTGGTTTCTAATGAGTATATTTTGAAAAGACTCAAATGAACTATCAGGACCAATTTCCTTCTTGGTTATTAATTTTGTGTAATCACTGAAGTTCTCTTGTGGTAAAGTATTCTCTAGAATTTAACCATCCTCAGTAGTGTGTACCTAGTAACAACTGGGGCCAAATATTTTGATTAAAATATTTTTGTTATGTGTGTGAATAATTAGGAGTTTTTATTGCATAACCAGGTAGGCTATTGCATATATAGCTATTGGCATGGGTCTTTGAGAGTTTAAACAAGAATATATAATAATAAAAGCATAATATGCTAATTAGACCAGATATCCTTCCAGACAACCTTCCAAAGAAGGAGGAGCTCTGAGAGAAGCCTAGGTCCTGGGTGCCAGATGGAAGCTGGTGCCAGCAAATGGGTGAAGGAAGGCTTACTCTTGCATGAATTTCATGCATTGGGCTTCTAGTTAACATAATGAACACTATTTTGAATGCAAATACTCAGGTAGAGTTGTCTTTACAGATATTCTTGGTTAGAGAACAAGACCACATTTTTACATCCACAGAACCTCTGTCTAGTTTTAGTCCATTTCCATATGTCATTGGAGGCTCATGTATTCCAATACCCTCTAGTGACTAAGTGGTACTGCTGTAAATCTGGACTACGAAGGTCAAAGGCTCCTTGAAACCAAGAAGTTTTTAAATGATATATGACATAATAAGCAGTAAAGAGTCATAGCTGAAATCCTGTGACATGAATAATATTGTCACAAATGACCTTAATAACGAGTAAGCAGTGTTTGGAGCAAAACTCAATATATATTTTGAGCCTTATTGTTACTATTTCTCTAAGGGACAAAAAAGGATATTATATTCCAAAAATTCTTCTAAAAGAGGATGGATGCCCTGGAATTATTCAAGTGAGTCTCAGAGGCACAGACCCTACTTTATACAAATTCCACGAATTAAACAAGTTTTTTTAACATTCTTTCCATTACTTTCTTTCTACCAGATGCAATATTGGAAAATGTTTCCATAAGCTGAACCTTTAGTCATTCATAAGCTTGCTTCTTTAGTTATCTCTACTGAAAAAGGATGTGTATATTCTCTAGGACCAGTAGGTTTTTATGAGGAAGATCCTCCCTAAGATAAATGATGGTGAGTAATGTTGACATGCTCACTTGTGGCAGAAGCCAGCCAAAAAATTACAGTAGATTATACAGAGATAGTCCTGCATTACAGAACCTATGTTCCAAAACTCAAACATCTTCAAATTCTTCTGAAACTAACCTTTTAATGAATTAATTGGCTCTGATTCCAGGTTCAACTGCCTAGAGGCTCCCTGATTTCTTTGCTTTCTTCCTCTTTTCCACATACTGCTGCAAATTAATTACTAAAAAGCAAATTTCAAATCTAATTATTTTCTTTTTCTTATTAATCTTTAGTTCACTCCAGTTGATCACAGGAAAAAGTGTGATCATCTTAGATTGAACCTCATAATTTTTTCTTGATTTAGTCTTGTCTGGATTCATAGTTTGTTTCCTCTTGCTCCTTGCTGTAATTCAGAATGATTTGAATGACTAACCTTTAGCTATTTCAATAGCATTTCATCAGAAAAAAAATCACAACACACACACACACACACACACACACACACACACACACGCCACCTGTTAAATATTTTCCACCCAAACAGAAGCATATGTTAGAAAACATTGTCTATATTGCTTTTACACTATATTTCCAAAAGAATATAACACAATATGCTTTTTGGAAATAAAAAGAAATATAGACTTGGAGCAAAAAAATTAAGATTAGTTTTCTGAACTTTTTTGTGCTAGTCTCTGTGCTGTACCCCAAAGTAGTATTTGGCAAACTCCTTAGTCAACAGAGACAAATATCGACAGTACAATGATTGAAATTTCTTTTGAGAGCCAAATTTTTTTAACTTAAAAACTTCTTCTAATGCCATTTCTTCAAAATAGACTCGCCCAGGCCGTGCTATTTTGTGGAAGAGCCACACTCAAGGTGCCAAAGAGCTGCAGTTTCCTGACGATGGCCCCAGGGGATTCCAAATGCTCTAAAATCAAACAAGCCTGTTATTGAGGATATATCTCATAATGACCTTGTATATTTCTTATTACTTTGATCAGAAAAGTTCTTCTTTCAGATCTAACTCTATTTTGTTATGTGGACATACATTTGATTCTGTGGAAGGTTTTTGTTTGTTTTGGGAGAAGTGTTTTTAAACATTTTATTTGAAATGTTTTTTCCTTCCCGCAATCCTGAGAGGATCGTTTGACTAATTATTTCTAGACAAAACAGTTATGAATTTGTTAGATATATAGCAGAAGAGTTTTATTCATAGGTAACCAGATAACCTGATGGTTCGAATTAGAATTAACTCTCAGAATATAGACATAGCAAAATTTAAGTGTATTACTTATTTTACATGTTATCTAAGAGAAATAACACTGGTTTTGGTAATATTTATAACAAAAACTGGAGAGGGGATTATGAGCTTGGCACCATGTTATCCCCTTTCAGGCTTCACAAGTCCTGAAAGAGAGTTTTCTAGAGGTCATCCACATACAGAGATATCAAGTGCTAGAGTTAGGTCTGAATCTGAGGGTATAACTTTTGATGCTTATAAACAATGGACTGACATGATCTTATTATATATGAATATAAAAATGTGTATTTTATCACTTACTTTTTATTTTTGCTCCTGATATCAGTAATATTTTTAATGTTACTAGAAAAGATATGTACTAGTATATAATAGGCACATATTTAAAACATAAAAGTTATTTGAAATTAACCTATGTCTTTGGCAATGATGCTACTTGATGTGGATACGTATAATACAGTAATTTTGTAATAAATTTTATATACTTGATTTGGGATGCAGCATACATAAAATCCAGTAATACAAAAAACAATAACAAATATCAAACTGTCTTCATATTTACAGGAAATGTGAAAAGTATTTAAAAATCATTTTTGTGGGAGTGGAGCACTGAGGGCATTCATGTGGAATCTATTTCATTTTTGAATGTGTTTCTAGTCAAGCAAAACCATAATTCTCCCCATGAGAGAGTGTCTAGAGCAAAGAAACTTCTTTCTTCAGTTTCTTAAACCACAAAATATTTGGAACATATTTCAAGCTTCTGAGCTCATATAATCTTCCCGGTAGATTTATTTTATCTCTGATCATGTGATTATTCGTCTTTAGGAAGAATGTCCTTCCTATGATATATAGTTGGTTGCTATGGGAGAATATTTAAAATACCTAATAGCAACTTATTTTCTGACTTATATAATGAATGAAATAAGGTTTGGGACTTATGTTGTATAAAATATAAGGAAATAATTATAGCTGTTTGAGGGAATTATAGGCAGAGATGATGACAATTTTACCTAGCAATTATGACAATTAGAAGGATTGACATGATTATCTTTGCAAGTCATAAAAGAACATTAGAAATTATACAAAAATTAAGTGACCCCACTGAAGTGTAGGAGAGAGTGAATGTTAGGGGCCATGGAATCTGAATGAAGGATCCCACAAGGATTACCCATCATTTAAAGTGGTTATTGATTGCTTAGTACTTATAAAATATAGTAATATAAAATTACAAATTATAAATTATATTGACTCACATAGAGTTGAGATAATTCTAAGTTGAAATTCAAACTAATAATGTGGAATATTCTTTCACCTGGACATCTCCTGATGAGTGGTGAATTGTGGGGAGGAAGAAACATCAGAAGAATGTATTCATATGCTTTCTGGTAAGGTCTCAAAGAATATTAGATAGTACTCAGCTCCTTGATACATGAAACTATACCTAGATATCCTAACTTTGATGCAACTATGAGTTATCATCATGGCTAAATGAATTAAAGAGAGCATTTTAAGAAATGTGGAATAAAATTGAGCTTGCTTAAGACTGTTGGAGTAAAAACTATACTATTCCTTTAACAAACATTACTCTGCACTGAATATATGACTTATTTCAAATAGATGAACTTTATTAGATAAGCACCATATGCTTTAAATTAATATTAAATATTTTGAAAGTAACTTTTACTAAGTACATTGCACATTTTTATTCTCCTTTAACAACTACACTTGATTCTAATTTCAAAAATGATTCACACTCATTTTGAATTTTTGTGCATTTCCCTTTACCTTTCATTCCTTTTTTTCCCCTGGGTGGCTGTTGTTACTTCTGGTACATCATGACCTTCCTTCTAGTTATATCTACTTTTGAAGATTTCAATCTCCTGGGATTTGAAGGAAAAAAGAAAGTCTAACTTTTAAGATATTGTATAAATGAACAGTAATGAAGGTCTGAGTGAAGATTTAGCCCTTAAGTTGAATGGATTTCACACATCAGACTTCAAGTAAAAGTTGGACAGTCATCACTAAAACTGTAAAGGGAATTCAAGCACTTGATTGAAAGAGGAAAAGTTTAATTTAGGTTATTTCTGGTATTCTTCCCAAAGAGATTTCACAGAGCCCTTTTTGTTCTTCCAGGTTCCCAAATATGTTTCTTTATGTTAAATGAAATCCTTAGAGTTAGGTTTTGTACTTATTATCTCACAGAGAATGTGACTAAAATTAAGGGTGATAATATAATTTGTCACTTCATCTGGGATATTTTTGAATGAGAAATAGTGATATTGATTGTAAGATAATAAGTAGGACCTGGGGATTTCCTTGGTATCTGGAATAGACATGTGCTCACCCCATCTATAAGTGTATATTAAAATAATCATCCTGTTATGTTATGTATGTATGTGTGTGCCCATGTCACTGTTTATTCAGTGAATTAAAAAATATATTTATTTTACTCACTTTGTAAATTATAAGTGTTTTATTTTTAGCATCCATCTGATTTATCACTTGTTTGCTAAAACTGGCTGGAAAGGGAGCAAATAGTTAATATCACGTTTCTCTTTTTTTTTTGTCTCTACCTTATATAAGGAAGTCATAAATCTCTTTTGAGAACATAACTTCACAGCTTAATTTTTCTTCTTTACAATGTAAGCAATAGTTGAGGGGAAATATGCTTTTTTTTTTCTGGGGGAAAAATACCCACCATTTCCGTGAGTCTTTGTTCTCCACCTTAATGCTTCATGATAATTCCAAAGCTTGTTTGAACACGTAAAAAAGACTGATTTTTCCATGGGAATGCCACTTAGTAGGTGCCAGAACATACTTAGCAGGCTGTAGCTAATTTTAATTTTAATGAAGTTAATCTTTTTAGAGTAGGATAGCATAGGGTTTTACCATCTGTGTGTATTCTCTTTAGTTAATCCAGGTTGGAAAAATCTAAAAGAAGATCTATGAAACAAAAAGCTAGTGTTATACAATACCAGCCTTAACTACCTGAAAGCACTATTATTTTAAACATAAAAGTAGGGAGATTATAAATGTCTATTTGTTTGCCTACAATTTTCTCTAAAATATAAAATATATATTCAGAATTTAGATTTGATGATCTTTTAGAGCAGCGGTTTTCAACCTTTCTAATACCATGACCCTTTAATATAGTTCCTCATGTTGTGGTAACTCCCAACTGTAAAATTATTTTCATTGCTACTTCATAACCATAATTTTGCTACTGTTATGAATTGTAATGTGAATATCTGTGTTTTTTTGGTGGTCTTGGTTACCTTGCTAGTGGTTCTCAACTGTCCCAATCAGGGGAGGGGCAGGCCAGCCAACCTCCTGTGGCCCTTCCCCCCAGCTGGCCCTACCCCTGGTTGCCCCCACTATAGGGGATGGGACTGGCCGGCCGACCTACTGCAGTCTCTCCCTCTGGCCAGCCTCACCCCAGTGGGCTCCCACCACCCTGATTGGTCTGCAGCCCCTCCTCCTGGATGGCCCAGTCCCTGATTGCCCCTCCCCCCCACCCCAATAAGGGCCAGGAATGTCCGGCCAACCTCCTGCAGCCCTTCCCCCCTTCTGGGCCTGCTCCCGATAACCCCTACCCCCCTCTGATCAGGGGCAGGGCTGGCTGGCCAACCACCCATGCCCCTTCCCCAGGCCCTGGCCCCAGATTGCCCCCTCCCATTTGGAGGCCAGTCAGGTTGGCCCACTGCCCACAGCCCCTCCCCAAGGCTGGCCCCATCTCTGATCAGCCCCCCACCACCCTGATCGGCCCTTGTCCTCTCTCCCCAGGCAGCTTTGCCCTCGGTCGGCCCCCACTACACCAACTGGGGGTGGGACCCACTGGCCATTTGCCCATGGCCTCTCCCTCTAGCCAGCTCAGCCCTGATTGAGCCCCAATTTGGGTGGGCTGGCTGGGCAATCTCCCGCCATCTCTCCTCCCTACAGGCTGGGCCCTGATCTGCAGATTGGGATCAGGCTGGCTGGACCCCACCCATGCATGTGCACTGGGCCTCCAGTTTTTGTTATAATTAGTAAGTACTTAACTCTAAAAATCAGTTCCATGTACGTTCAGAGATTGTAATTTTAAATAAGGTGGAGTCTCTGCTTTCTGAATCTCTGTAAAATAAATGTACAAATATAATTTTAGAAGTGATGAAACAATCAAAATTATAGCATCTTGCTATTGGAAACTTAACCATAAATTAAATTAATCCACCCATCTCAAATAGATATATAACCAAATGCATATTCTAAATTACATAAAGATTTATGGTCGCATCTAAATCCCTTGATCTCATTACACATTTTTATGAGGCTTCTTTAAAAGAATTCTTAATGCTCTTTGAAGTATATGATAATAAATTCCCAGCTTATTTCCCAGGTCATTACACCTGGACTTCCCAATCCAGGAGATTTCATGGTCTACATAAATGGCATCCTCTCCAGGAATCTCTCTGATGCCCAATCCCAGAGTAGCATGATATACTTTCCTTTGAGTATTCACACCATTGTAGCTTTTCACTTTCCTTTTGACACTTATAGCTATGAATTCATGCTACATTATTTCTCCTACATTATGAATATAGGATAAACCAAGGAAGTCCTAAGTATTTATTAAAATGCTCTAACAGGCACTTATTAAGGTAGAAAGTATTGAGTTATAAACTGCAGCAATTCAAGAAATGTGAACCATTGTTCCTGATATCAAGGCAACAATACTATAGTAAAAGAGATTAAAATAAAATCATAAACAGAGTAATAAAATTTTATATACCAGTTCATGACCAGAAATATGTAGTACATGATAATTATTAACCATATTAAGCAGACCATAATTGTAATATGTCATTATAGGAAAGAATGCCATCAGAATGCTTTATTGTTAAAGGATTTTTTAGAAATCGGAATAATCATTGTGCTGAATGATTATAATTCAGATAGCCAGAATACAGGAGAAAAGTATATATTTTGCACATGGAAAAAACTAGCAAAATCATAGAAATATGTACTCTAGAGGATGAATGACTCATTCTGTGAGATGAAATTCTAAGAGAAAAAAAATAGCAGATAGAAAAAAAAAAGGAAATTCTCAGGCTCCTCTTTGTGATGAATTGCATTACATGTCAGAACTGTGTGCTCCTTAGTAATCTGGAACATAGGATTCACAGTGGTGGTGCTGAGCTGAGGACAAGTAGGAAAAAAGGGAAACTGTAGACTCTTTTCAGGAATAGTTTGAGATTGGCCCCAGAAGAGAATGGTTCATTTGTATTTGGCTTCCCTAATCCTATTAAATAACACAATTGTCCCATGTTAGAGGAAGTACATAGGAAGTAGTTTTCTTTCTTATGTTTTGTAGTGAGGAAGAGTGTAAGTTAGATATGTTACAAGTATTTTTTGAAATCTTTTTATATTTCAGAGGTAAAGAATTGTAGAAACTTGCATTAATTATACTGAGCAATAGAGATATTTCAAACAATATTACATGAAAATAGTTATATAATAGAATGATACTTTTTCTGTATTTAAACATTGACTAGGGGAAGGAGAAAGTATATATTAAATTTATAAACTGCTTTAGTATTAAGGAGGCACTTTTATCTCTTTTATATAATAATATTTAAATTTAATATAGTATTAAGGAATTTCTACAAGTATGTGTGGCCAACATTTAAAGACTTTAAAGACATATGACCTATGATGTAAAATACAAAAACAAACAAATGAAAACAACAATCACTTTCAAACAACCAGCTGTCTTCCAGAAAGTGATGGTCAGATTCTAAAGTATTCTGTAATAAAGGAGTTTTACTCTCTTGTAGTAAATTTGAGATTAAAACAACATTAAATCTGAAATATCTGTGTGGCATGTAAAAAATGTGAAAAGTAGGTTATATTAAGTTAAATTTTAATTAAAGAAATATAAAAGATGGACACAGTTTTTTAAACTAAATATTCCATGATATTTTTCACTTGCATGATCAAAATAACTAGAAGACACATTATTGTCAATTAATTCTATTGGAAAAAAATGTCATGACTATGGTGAGTACAGAGTTTTGCTGAACGTTTGAGTTAGCAAGCTTAAAAGTGTGTTTTTGATTAGATTAAGAGAAATCACTGCATCCCTTTCTGCATACACACACACACACACACACACACACACACACACACACACACATATGTATGTATAGAAGACTCTTTTCAGGAATAATTTGAGATTGGCCCCAGAAGAAAGGGATGCAGTATATATATATGTGTGTGTGTGTGTGTGTATATATATATATATATATATATATATATATATATATATATATATATATATATTTGCTTTGCCAAAGGTAGTTATTGGAAATTGGAGAGTATGGAGCCTTGTACTCCCAAGTAATAGACATTTGTGGCTTCTGAGATGATGTATTGATGTGGAATATAGCTTCAAATTTCTACTCATGATACAATAGAAACAAAACAGAAGGGGAGATTACTGGTTTCTAAAACCTTTCATCTTCTCTACTATACATTTTCTGTCTCTTTTTTCTTCTTCTATTATCCTGATGCTGTATTTTTCTGTTGGCTTCTTAGACTTCTGTTAAATGGTTTTTCCTCAATACTTTCAATCCCAGCCTCAATTTGCCGGCTTAATATCTCAGCAGACCTCCTTGAAAGAGTAGGGACTTTACTTTTTCTATTTCCTTATTGTCAATTAGGTTGTTACTCTATTACAATCTGTCCATTCTCTCCCTGGTATTTTGATAAATTTTCTCTCACAGAATCATGTGTAGCTAGCTTTTTTAGCATCTTTGTATGCATCATTTCACTTTAAAGAATGCCAGTTATATATTCCCTGCCCAGATCTTTCCCTGAAATTATGGAACATAACCCCAGCTCCTTCTCATCACCTGTGTGTCCTGAATGTTTTATCATCTGGATGAAAGCATCTCTAACTCAAGGCTATAAAGTTATATCATTTCCCTACTGCTTCCTCCAGGGCTACAAATGTGTTGTCCCACCTCCAGTCCATGATTTTGGAGGGCATCACTCTTTACTCTGTCATGAAGATAGAAACCTTAGAATTAAATTCCTTTCTCTGTATCTCATACTATATATGTATTTAATCTCTGAATCCTTTTTTAAAAATTTACTTTTATAAGAGCTTTAAATATTGTTTTTAATTGCTATCTGTCCTAGCATAGACTTAGTTAAGACATTTTTTCCTCCTTATATTTTTCTTTTATTATTATTATTTTAAAATATATTTTTATTGATTTTCTTTTATTATTTTAACCTGATGTAATAACTTCTAAACATTGCTTCTTGCCTGGAAAGCAACATATGACTCTTAAAGATGTGATCTTACATTACTAATTCATTTCAAGTTAATATTTTCAACTTGTTATACTATGTACTCTATTCACACAGGACTAAATATTATGCTTCCATCAAGACCTTTCATAGGTTCATGCCTTGGACTGTGTTTCTTCTCTTACACAGAATACCTTTTCCTGGATTTCTACATTTTAATTCCTTCGAAGCACAATAAAAAGGTCCACTTCTCTTGTAAATTGTTCCTAACTGTGTCAGGCAGAAATATACTCTTTTATTCATTTTAATAGCATTTTAAACTTTTTTTATTGATGGCATTAGATTTTATTGGCAGTTTCTTATGTATCTGACACTCAAAATAGACTGTGATTTCCCGAACAGCAATATTATTTTTTATTCCTTCTGCAAACACATTCTGTGAAAATATGCCTACTATATAGCAGGTATTTAATAACAGTCATTGAATAAGTGCTTCTAATAAAGAACTCTTAGTATTTTAAATATTTATTCAATCAACAAACATTTATTGATTACCTTCTGTACAACACTCATTATTTTAGATTTTAGTCAATAGCTATAAATACACAGAATCCTTGATATGAAGCTTATATTTTAGAGAAGGATAAAGGAACCAATAAATAATTTCAGAGTGATAAGTTTCAGGAAATAAATTCAGGAACAATGCAGTGTGAAGAATGATAGAGCTAAGGGAAATCTTAGAAAGAGTGGTCATGTAGGACCTCATTGAGGAAGTTACAGTTGGTTGAGACCTGTGTAATGTGAAGGAAAAACACATAACAATCCCAAGAGAAGAATGAGTATACCATGTTGTAGGAACTGCAAGGAGACTGGGATATCCCAGGAAAAAGAATGGAGAACAGAGCTGTCTGAAAGTTGGTATTGGGAGAGTTGGGTATCAGAAGCCTGGAAGAGGAGCTTTGGATTTCCCTCCAAGTATGATGGGAGGAGTTGGCAGATTGTCAATGTTAAAAAATTTCTCTGTCTGCTTGAAAAGAGGAGTTCAGGCAGAGAGAATAGAGAAGAGGCTACCAAAATCCTAGTTGGAATTATTGTTGCTTGTTTTATGGTAGTAGCTATGGAGGTGATGAGAAATGGTTAGAATCAAGACATATTTTGAAGGCCCCTTCCATAGAAATAGATAGATTGTATATGGAGTTCAACATTTAAGAGGAATCAATATAATGACTAATTTTTTGACATAAGCAACTGTATAAATGATGATTCTATTTAATAACAGAGAAAACTTAGGGGAAACGTATAACAGTAAGTTTATTTGTGTGAATCTCTAATTGAATGTGGATTCTATGAGAAGAATAAGATGGCTTATTCTTCTTTGAATCTCCAGTACAGATTAGCAAGAGTAGACTTTTAATAAACAGTAATCATCTCTGGATTTAATTAAGAAAGAACTGTTGTTAATATTCTTATTTCTAGAATTCTTCCGCCCAATCTCAATCAACAGATATAATGGAGTGTGTTAAATGCATTGAGGCAAGGAGGATATATTAATGAATACACAGACAGAATTGCTGGCTCTCATGGAAAACATTAGCTTATATTCTAGTGGGATAATTTATATGATAAAATACAGAAATGCAATATATAGTTTATTGGATGGTGACAATTGCTGCAAAAAAGTAAAACAGAAAAAGGCAATTGAGATGAACAGACATTACCAACTCACAGAATGAACAAATACATTGAGGAAGCAACATCCTTACTGTGTTCTAGGAACAGCAAAAGGCTGGCGTGGCTGGGTCAGAATAAAAGAGGTAAAGTAGTTGGACATGAATCTAACTGTCAGGAGGGGCAAGATTACGTAGAGGCAAATTATCTACTATAAAAATTTTGACTTTTATGCTCAGAAAAATAGGAAGAAATTGAGAAGTTTTCAACAGAGAAGTGGCATATTCTGGTATATTCTTTAATAGGATTCCTCTGACTGCTGTGTTAAGAATGTACTGCATTGGAGCATGAGAGTTGTATGGTAGAGTTGGGAGGACAGAAATAAGCAAAACAGCTATTATAGTAATGAAAGAAGAGGTGGGAGCTACCCAAGCCAGGATTAATAATAACAGTGAATGTTGGCAACCATCATTGGGCTGTGGGTATAGTTTTAAACTAGAATCTACAGATTTTCTGATGTACAGGTTTAAAGAAAGTTTGAGGAAAATAAAAATATATAAGGCTTTGAGCCTGAACAACTAGAAGAATGAATTGTTCATTTGTGGAGACCAAGAAGAAAATGCCAAATATGAGGAGCTCATATTTAGTCCTACTGAAATTATTTACATCCAACTGTAAATAATATGTAGAAGTGTGAACGAATTTATAATATAAAAGAGCTGTCTATTCTAGAGTTGTGGATATGGAAATCATTGAAGTTTATCTGTTTTTCATGTAAAAGACTTGGTAAAATCTTCAAGGGGTTTATAGAATTAACCACTTGAACAATTCAAAATTAAGAAATTACAGGGATAAAGAAGAAATAGCAAGAGTATGCTATTAACAAAACCAGAAGAATGTGGTATCATGAGAGCCAAGTATGCTATTAACAAAAAACCTTTTGTAATTCCTCTTAAATCTTGAACTCCATATACAATACATCTATTTACTATGTTTAAGTGAGGAGGAAGGGAGCAATTACATAAAACATTGATAATTATGCTCACAAGAAGATTTAGCATCCAATCTGGTTAAAGGGGACACTATTAATTATATCTGAACAAAAGACACAACTAGTACAATTCCAGGAAAACTGGAATATGTAGTGACAAAGTGATATTTTCAGTATGGTGAAGATTGAGAATGATCATTACATTCGGCAATGTGGAAGTCTTAGGATCTTGAGACTAAAAATTTTGATAAAGTATTAGTATTAAAAGTATGGTTGAGTTGGTTCAAGAGACAGTGAGAGGAAGGAAATTGTAAGTAGTAAGAATAGCAAATCATTGGAAAAATGCAGTAAAGACAAAAATGAAGTGGAGCTGAGAGAGGTGATAGAGTCAAAATAAGTGAAAATATATGTTTATTTAAGTTCCACTTTAACATTTTAAGTGTACAGTTGAGTGATAATAAATATTCCACATTTTTGGCAACTATCTCCACCTTCAATATCCAAAATTTTTTCAATATTCAAAACTGAAACTCTTCATCCATTGAACAATAACTCCCCATTATTTCTCTTTCCATGCCCTGCCAACCACCATTTTATTTCTGTCTCTATAAATTTTACTACTCTAAGTATGACATATAAGTATAATCATAAGTGTTTGTCTTCTTATGATTGGACTATTTCACTAAACATGTATTTGAAGTTTATGTTGCAACATGTGTCAGTATTTTTAAGGCTCAATAATGTTTTATTGAATGTATGTACCCCATTTTATTGATCATTCATATATAAATTGACCCTTAAGTTGTTTCTCCCTTTTGGCCATTATAAATAATATTTGTGTGAATATGATTATACAAATATTCATGTTAATCTCTGTTTTTAATTTTTCTTGGGTATATATTATTATTTTTTGAGGTAACAAATCTAATAGGTTTGTGAGCTTTTTGTCTTTCTGCTGATCAGTACAGAATCTGGAAAATAAATTATTTGTCTCTATATCCAACATTTAGGGTGAAAATATGCATATTTAATATCAGTCAAACTTCAAAATTGGTGCCTTAGGTCAGCAAATTGCTTTGGGGTCCTGGGTAGGTAGAGGCATACTCTACTACATGTGATAATAAAGCATCATCATTGTCCTTCCAAAGCTCTGAATGATCAGTTAAGTACCTAGATGCTAATTTGGTAACTCTTTGTAACTTGTCTTAATAGCTATTTTAGTTTACAACTCAATTAGTAAATCATATCCTACTGGAAATCAGGATGGGAATAGGTTAAATAGTATAAAGCAATAAAGACTGGCCTTGGGAATATTAACATCAGATTATTATTATTGTTCTTGCTCTGCTTTTTTATTTTATATGGCTTTAATATTTTTAAAAATTGTAATCTCAGGTTTAATGTATATTCGAGTCTCAGAGTGTTAACCTGCTTTATTTTGAATCACAACATTAGCTGGACACAAATCTCTGAGTATATTTTAAAGCACTGGTAGATGATTAACAAATAGAATGACTCCCAGAGCAAACTTTAGCAAATAGTGTAATCAAAACACTTGCAGGATTTTTAAAGCAATAGCAGCCTCCATAAATTGATGTGTTGGTGTATATATAAATCTGTCCTAATACTAATTACTATGATGATACTTGTCTGTCACTAAAAGCTGACTCTTTCCTAATTAGCTTCCTGCTCCCTTTCTTATCAATGTCATTAGTTAGACTCTGCAACATTATAATTCAACTAGAGGCCTGGTGCACAAATTCGTGCATGGGTAGAGTCCCTTGTCCATGCTGGTGATTAGGGCTGATTTGGGCTGAATGGAGCCAGTTGGGGCCTTCCCCAGCAGCGCGGAAGGACCAGAGGAGATTGACCAGCTGCGGGAGGTTGGCTGTGGGAGCATACTGACCACCAGGGGGCAGCTCGTGCATTGAACATCTACTCTCGGTGGTCAGTGTGCATCAAAGCTACCGTTTGACTGGTCATTTGGTCACTTAGGCTTTTATATATATATAGGCTAGAGGCCTAGTGCACAAAATTTGTGTAGCGGGGAGAGAGGGTGTGTTCCTCAGTGCAGTCTGCACCCTCTCCAATATGGGAGATCAGGTGATATTAGGCCTAAATGGGGAGTCGGCCATCCCTCTCACAATCCAGGACTGCTGCCTCCCAACCACTTGCCTGCCTGCCTGCCTGATTACCCCTAACTATTCCCCTGCCAGTCTGATCAATGCCTAACTGCTCCCCTGCCAGCCCAATTGCCCCTAACTGACCTCCCTGCCAACCTGATCACCCTAACTGTCCTCCCCCCAATTGCCCTCCTGTGCAGCCTAAGTTACCCCCAACTGCCCTCCCCTGCAGTCCTGGTTTCCCTCCAACTGCCCTCTCCTACATGCCTGGTTTTCCCCAACTGCCCTTCCCTGAACAGCTGGTCCCCCGCTACTGCAGGCCTGGTTTTCCCAAACTACACTCTCTGGCAGCCTGGTCACCCCTAACTGCTTTCCCATGTAGGCCTGATTGCCCTCAACTATTCTCCCTTGCAAGCCTGCTCCCTTTCAACTGCCCTCTCCCGCTGATCTAATCACCCACAACTGCCCTCCCTTGCAGGCCATCTTGTGGGCGACCATCTTTGATCACATGGGGGCAGCTATCTTGTGTGTTGGAGTGATTGTCAATTTGCATATTACTGTTTTATTAGATAGGATATTTCATTACATAATTATGGCATCTTAGAATTGTTTAGAACAAAGAGGTTGATTGAAAGGAACATTTTGGATAAGCTTTGCCCCTATTAAGCACCATGCTCTTCTTACTTCAGAAACTCTTTTTTCATCAGTAGGAGAATGTTTGAATTTCTGGAATAATGTATGGTCTTGTTTCAAAGTCTTTGCATGAAGGGCCATCTCTGCTTAAAATAACTTTCTCTTTGACTCTTCTTCAATTATTAATTTCACAAGAAAACCTCGTTTGCCTCTATCTTAAGTCAAAAGATATCATTCCTCTATCATATAATGTCACAGCACAAAGGAGTATTCTTTCTTAGCACTTATTATTATAACATGCATTTTTATGATTGTTTGAATAACATTTATTTCACTTACAAAACTGTCAGCTGCTATGCCTAAGGATTTCTGTCTGATTTCACTCACTGCTGCATTCTTGAGTCCTTGCATAGTATCTGACACTCACAAAATATTTATTCAATGAGTTAATGGGTGAATAAGTGATTGAATGAATGATAAAAACTTGGAGAGAAAATTTTTGAGATGTATTTATGTAAATTTAATGTATTTTAAGGGCTTCTGAGTAGAAAGTATAGTGTGGATTAAGGAATTGGACAATAATCTTGAGTAAGAATAGAACAATAAGTCATCAGAGCTGATATCAGGGGGAAAAGCTCTCTGTCCATTTCATCACTTTGAATTAATCTTTGAAACAGCAGAACACAGAAGCATCAATAATGGGCAGACATTTCTCAAGAGAAAAGTAGGAATAAAAAATCCATAAACAAAATTGCTGTTTTCTTACTATGCTGCTCATATGGGCCAACTGATGAATGCTTCCTTACCCAGGACAGCTTAAATTTTACATAGGCAAGATTAGTTAGTAATCTACACTTTTGATCATATTCTAATTCCCTCATGTTTAATTGCCATGCCTAAGTGTAATTTGTCAGATGATTTATTTCATGATCATTGGGGATACTATATTAAAGCTTATTGATTTATTATTATCAGTTGGAACAAGCAATTATGTCTTACTTTTATGTACCAGGTATTATTACATATATAATTTAATTGCAAAGTATTTTATAATTCATTTGAACTAAACAGAAAGAGAATCTGCTGTGGAAAT
This sequence comes from Lasiurus borealis, assembly GCA_004026805.1. NCBI lineage: Eukaryota > Metazoa > Chordata > Mammalia > Chiroptera > Vespertilionidae > Lasiurus > Lasiurus borealis. The sequence goes on from PVJN01005358.1 coordinate 70,284, forward strand.
CTTAGCCTGCTATATTCAGTCAAGTATAAGTAGATTTATTACCACTACTACAACCAGCTGTTGTGTCCTGGCTGACCTCACATGGTCTCCCAATGAGGAATGGTTATATTAAAATCTTTTATCTTTTTTTAAGTAACACTTCTATTACAGTCACTATTGACATAGACTAAGTGACAAAAAGAACAAGAGTGGCCAGTAGTCCTTTCCACATTACACATGTTAAAGCAGGCCTTTGCTCTATGGCTGCTGCTGCTGGTGTTGGTAAAACCCAGCTCTGATTCTTTGCCTTTTAGTCACAAAGCCTGCCAGATCCTTTGATCATATAGTCACCCCATGCTCACAGTTATGATTAGGTTAGTCTGTCTGCTCCTCTTCTTTCTAAGTAGTGATATCAAAGGTTGTGGTTCAAGTGTGTAAGTATTTGTTCAGCATGTATATAAAGTATTTCTTCTGCCTACTCTATTTGCAACTACCTTATCTCAGGTCTCTCACTGGTAGTGGCTTGGATTACGGATTCTCTACAAATGCCTTTATATGCAGAAATAATACACCGAGATCAATATAAGGTTTTTGTTTTTTGGGAGGCACAGTCAATACATGCACTATTATTTCATTTTATATATACACTTTGATTTGTTATTAACTACAGTGGACTAAATCTAAGAAGAAAGAAACATCAATTTAGCTGTTAAGTGTGTATACATTTTTGGGGATATCCTATATGTATATAATCATGTATAATAATTTATAACTTATAGATTATAGTTTCAGTACTGAATTCCATTATAGGAATAAGAAAAGGTTACTGAACAGTGAGAAAGTTGTGTTGTTCATTATTATTTTGAAAATATTTTCATTGAATTCAGAGAAGAAGGGAGAGGAAGAGAGAGAAAGAAACATCAATAATGAGAGACAATCCATGATGACCTGTCTTTTGCATGCCCCCTATTGGGGATAGAGCCCATAACCCAGGCATGTGCCCTTGACCAAAATTGAACCCAGGACTCTTTAGTCTGCAGGGTGAGGCTCTATTCACTGAGCCAAACCATCTAGAGCTTATTCATCATTTTAAAAATTTTGTTTCTATATAGAATTCACCCTAAAATCTAGTTAAAAAACCTGTAATATATTGTAATCTCTATAGTGCCATTCTTATTTTTATTTAAAATATAACCGATTTTCAATTAAACTATCAGGTAAAATAGACAATATAGAATACAGTAAGTCATTTTGCATTAGAGAGATAAAAGCTGTTACGTTGTATCATTATCACTTTATCCTTTAGGGTCCACTCTTCAACTTATTAATTGATTACAAATATAATGTTCTTGCAATACAAGTGGATTCTAAGAAAATCACGAAGTCCAATATAAGTAATAATGGCTTGATTCTGTATGATTACTTTGAAGTTCTTCAGCTAATTGTTGAAAATATTTCAAATTTATTTTAAAGTTTATCTTGAGTAATGTGGAAGTATAATCCTACAAATGGTACAGCTATTACACAATCATTTTTATTCAGTAGATATTTATAGCATGCTCACTATGTATAAAGTTAATATATTCTAAATGTTTAAGTACACTTTTTAAAATATCATTTTTTTCAGACAAAAAAAATACTACTGCTCTTTTGTTTGTTGATGTTGTCTACATTTTGTGATTCAGTGCAGGCAAATTATTCTGATACTAGTTAACAAATCTTTAACTTCATTTGTGAGAATGATTAACATTTTTTACATGGAAAAAAAAAGATTAAAAAGAGCACACCTTAATTTAATTCATGCTCATGATAACTGTAGACAAAGAACCCCTAAATTTTGTAATCCCTGCACTGTATCAGATTATATTTTTGCTAGAACATCATGATTCTTTCAGAAATAGATAGAAAAAGTCACTGGAGGTTTGTAGCTTTCACCTTTGTGTTCTTTACAACTCAAATATTTTGTCTGAAAATTATGTACTTGAAAAGCTCAAAGTACTGGTATGCTATAGAGAATCAACCAGTTCTGTAGGGAAATACAGTTTAATACCTGTTTTTGATAAATTTTATTTTATTTTAGTTTTCCTTACATTTTTTGAACTTTGGGTTTAGTCTATCATCCATGTTAGTATCCTTTTTTAATATTCTATATTATGCTAGAATATTATACTATATTATTACAACATTCATGCATGGGAGAGAGAGGTGTCCCTCAGCTTGGTCTGCAATCTCTTGCAGTCTGGGACCTCTTGGGGGATGTCCACTTACTGGCTTAGGCTCGAAGGGAGCAGGCCTAAGCCAGCATTCAGACACCCCCAAGAGGTTCTTAGCACTGCCTTGGAGGTGGAGAGGCTCCCACCACTGCTGCTGGGCTCACCTGCCCTGGCTTCTGGAAAAGCAGTGCTTCACCTATGGGAGTGCACTGACCACCAGGGGATAGCTCCTGTGGTGAACATATGCCCCCTAGTGGTCAGTGTGTGTCATAGCGACTGGTCATTCTGCCATTCAGTCTATTTGCATATTAGGGTTTTATTATATAGGATAACAATTTTTAGAATTTTAGAAATTTTAGTACTCCATCAAATTCTCAAAATAACCAACATCTTTGTATCTATAATATCATTAAAACAAAACATTTTTGGTAGTGGCAGCTAATGATTTCCAGCTTTCACACAGACCTGACCCATCTCTTCTAGTAACAGTAGTCCTATCGTTTAAAATTATAGTCAGTTCGAAACATCATTTAATGATATCAGATTAGAAGAGAGCCCGGTGCAGTTTGACAGCTGTGCTCTATATTTAAGCTCAGTTAAAGCTCACTTTGAAGCAGCATGTCTTTGTAGTCATGAAACTTCTTAATGCTGTGACACGTCTGTGATTGTGTTCATCAATCATGGTGGCGGAAAGCCATATTCCTCCTTAAGGGGAGATGCTATGGATCAGGTAATGAGATGAGAGTTGCCATGTGTCTGTTACTGTGCAACCTTCCATCGTTTCAATTCCCTTCCTGGCTCCCATTGTCTCCTTACATTCCCCTTCTTCCTTCCTACACTTTTAGGAATGTCTTCTGCTCTTCTTCCTTTGTTAAGCCATTCATTAAGCTCTCTCTTTCTTGGGGTCTTTCTATTCCTAAAAATAGTATTTAGCCCCCCCCCTTTTTTTTCCATTTTAAGGGTTTGGCAAATAAGCATCAAAACAGGGAAATAAGTTGTGAGGTAATAAAAAGAGGAACTTATAAACATGTCAGGATAGTTACATATATACAAGATATTTTTTTTATTTTCTGTATTCTTGTTCTTGGTTAAACAGTGACTCATTTGCTACCCATTGGGTGCCTATTAGTCAGATCTATCTTTTCATCTTTCTAAAGATGGATACATTATGTAGTGTGGTCCATGTTCAGGCTCCACTTTCCAATAGAATCTTCAGCCATATAACTCTTCCTCTTAACAGCATCTGGTCCTGCAGGTAAATTTAAAGTGAAGCAACAAGAAAAGAGATTGTTTTGATCCATTTTATTTGAGCCTTTTGCCATATTCTTTATTTATTCAATCACTCATGTATGGCTCAGAATACTTATTTATACATAATTATCACAATATTTATTAAGAGCTGGTAAACAAAAAGGTCCTTTTGAGGATTTCACAATACCAAGTAAAATAAAGACTTGGGAAGTTTTTTTATATAGTAGACTAGTGGCCCAATCTTCAAATTTGTACACCAGTGGGGTCCCTCGGCCTGGTCTGCACTCTCTCATAATCTGGGATCCCTTGAGGATGTTGGACTGCCAGTTTTGGCCTGCTCCCTGCAGGTCAGGTGGAGTGAACCCACCGGTGCATGAATCTGTGCAGCAATGGGCCAGTTTCGTCCCAATCCCCACAGGCCAGGCTGAGGGACCCATCAGTGCATACTGGTTTCAGTCCAATTTTTGCAGGCCAAGCCAGCGGACACTGGTATGCATATAAAATCGTTGGTTAATCTCTTCTTTCTGCCCTTTCAACTCCTCATTTCCCTTTGAGATTCATCAGTCTGTTCCATGTTTCCATGCCTGTGTGTTGAGTATCTGCCCCCCTGGTAGTCAGTGTGCATCAAAGCTACTGGTTGAATGATCAAATGGTCCAAATGGTTGCTTAGGCTTTTGTATAAATAGATACCCCTTTGTTATAGAGAACCAAAATGTTTTTCCCCCATACTGAGAAATAATATTTCAATGCTTACATCAAGTAGAAAATAAAAAAAAATAGTATCTTTTTTAAAAATATATATTTTATTGATTTTTTATAGAGAGGAAGGGAGAGAGATAGAGTTACAAACATTGATGAGAGAGAAACATTGATCAGCTGCTTCCTGCAGGCCCCCCACTGAGGATGTGCCTGCAACCAAGGTACATGCCCTTGACCAGAATTGAACCTGGGACCTTTCAGTCTGCAGGCCGATGCCCTCTATCCACTGAGCCAAACCGGTTTCGGCAAAATATTATCTTATATTCATATTTTCAATGCTACATTTTCATAATTAATGTGTACATCTCCTTCTCTCCCTTTGGAATCTCTCTCTCTTTCTCTCTCTCTCTCTCTCTCTCTCTCTGTGTGTGAAATTATATGTGGTAGATGTGTGTCTCTTCTCCGTCTCATCTCCCCACTTCTCCCCTTTCTTTTTTTTTCTCTCTCTTTATTTCAGAATAGACTCGGGTTCTTTAGTATATTCTTTGCCTGAAAATAAGTTAAGTTAGAAGTCAGGATAAAGGTTAACTTAATAAGCTTAGCATACTGTACTGTAAATTCAAATCTGGCTCTGCCAAGATACAATGTTCAGATTATCTTTGGACCATGATCTGATTTACTGTGTGCAGATTTAAACCTTAAAAGGAAAAGCCTCCAGGTAGTGAAATTGGTTGAGCTCTGACTTGGTTATTGATGAAAGTTTAAGGAAGGTTAAAAACAAGAAAGACAAAAAGACAAATACTGTACTATTCTACTTTATGAGGTACCTAAAATAGTCAAATTTATAGCGTCAGAATGTAGAATGGTGGTTGCCATAGGCATGGGAGGTGAAATGGATTTTTAATGTGTGTTTTTAAAAACAACAATTATAAATAAATAAATAAGCATTGATCTGTGAGAAATACTTTATTTCTTTAAAGTGTAGTCATTTGTTAGAATGTGACATGAATACATTTTAATTAGCTTTGTTTTTCTGAAATTCATCCATGCCTTTTCAATCTCTACAGCAAGGTATTATAAACTTTTAAACTGCAGTTAGAAATAAGGTTTGAAATTAAAAGCCCTGTGGGGGGCAATATGACAATTTTTGACATAAATTCCTGATCAATACAATGGAAACAGAAGCTCAGGACTCCAAATTGCGGGTAAACCATTACTATGTGACATAGTACAAGAAAAGAAGCTCCCAACTGGGGGATGGGAGAAGGGAAATATGCATATTCAGTGTCACAGTGGTGAAAAATAGACAAATAGGTAAATGGAACAGAATAGAGAGGCCAGAAATAGACCCCCATTAAATATAGTGACAAAGTTGGAAATGCAATAAAATGGAGCAAAGATATCCCTTCAACAGACAGTGTTGGAAACCATATGTAAAAATAATGACACAAATGTTATATTGATAAAAAAATTAACTCAAAATAGGTCATGTATAAAGTTCAAACTATAAATCCTAAAATATAACATAGGAGAAAATCTAAATGGCTTTGATGATGACTTTTTTTATATATAACTAGAAGCTCAGGGCATGAAATTTGTGCACTTGGGGGAGCAGTTCCCTTTGCCCAGCTCGCAGTCTGGGAGCCCTTGGGGAATGTCCAACTGATGGCTTAGGGCAGTGGTCCCCAAACTGTGGCTTGTGAGCCACATGTGGCTAGTGACCTGCAATTTGCTGCTCTGTTGACTAATGAGTTTGCCAACCACTGTCTTAGAGAAAAACACTTAAAAAACATTTTAATAATGTACTAATGTCTTTGACCTGAAGTTAAAACTTTAGAATAAGGGTAATGCTTTACACAGTGGTTGGCAAACTCATTAGTCAATGGAGCGGCAAATCACGGCTAAGCCACAGTTTGCCAACCACTGGCTTAGGGGAAGCTAAGCTCTCTGTCGGACATCCTTAGCACCGCTGTGGAAGCAGGAGAAGGCTCCTAGCATTGGTTTTGCACTTGCCAGCTGTGAGCAGGCTTCTGGCTGAGCCGATACACCCCGCTATGGAAGCACACTGACCACCAGAGGGCAGCTCCTTCATTGAGCATCTGCCCCCTGGTGTCAATGCATGTCATAGTGACAGGTCGTTCTGTAGTTGAGGTGAAACCAGCTCTCTGACATCCCCCAAGGGGCCCTGGATTGAGAGAAAGAGCAGAGCAGGCTAAGGCACCTCACCAGTGCACAATTGGGCCCGGGGAGAGATGCGGGAGGTTGGCCAGCTGGTGAGGGACTGCAGGAGGGCTCCATGGCATGCCTGACCTATCTCACTCAATCCCGATTGGCCAGAACCCAGGACCAAGCTAACATACTAGTAGGAGCATCTGCCCCCTGGTGGTCAATGCACGTCAGAGCGAGTGGTTGAGTGTCCTTAGTATATCATTAGCATATTACACTTTAATTGGTTGAACAGATGATCAGACGACCTGACACTTAGCATATTAGGGCTTTTATTACATAGGACATTAAATACATTATCCATGACTAACACAATTGATGAGCTGGACTTCATTAAAATTAAAAGCTGATGTTCCATGAAAGACAATAGCAATATAATTAGAAGATAGCCCATATACTAGGAAAAAAATATTTGCAAAAGATACATCTTATAAGAGGATGTCATCCAAAAATATACAAAGTACGTATCCTTAAAACTCAACAATATACATACATATACCTCAGTGTGGAAATATAACAGACTTTAACAGAGACCTCACCAAAGAAGATATACAAATGTGTAAATAGCATGTGAAAATATCTTTCACATTGTATTTAATCATGAAAAGGCAAATTAAAACAATGAAATATCACTGTATACCTATTAAAATGGCAAAAATCTGGAATAAAGATAATATTAAATGTTGGTTAAGATTAGAGCAACAGGCACACACTTCATCGCTGATGTGAAACTATTGCAGACACTTTGAAAGACAATTTGATAGTTTCTTAAAAAACTGAACATACTCATACCATACTATTCAGTTATCATACCCCTTGGTATTTAACCAGAAGAACTGAAACCATATATTCTTTCACAAACATGCACATAAATATTTATTGCAGCTTTATTCATAATTGCCAAAACTTAGAAGCAACTACAGTATGTTTCAATGGGTGAATAGATAAATGTTGTTTCATCCAGACATTGGAATAATATTTAGTGCTAAAAATAAATGAACTATCAAGCCATGAACATACATGGGGGAATCTAAAATGCATATTACTAGATAAAAGAAGTCATTAAGTTAAAAGACTACCAACTGTGTGATTCCAAATATATGACATTTTGAACATAGTAAACTATAAAGACAATTAAAAAAATCTCTTGTTGCTTGCAATAGTGTGTGTGTGTGAGTTGGGGGCTTGAAGGAAGATGAATAGTTAGAACATAAAGGATTTTTAGGCAGTTAGAATATTGTGTATGTATTATTATGATAGATATATGTCATACATTTGTCCAAAAGCATAGAATGCATTAGTGTGAAGTCCAAAGTAACTGTGGACTTTGGGCAATTATGATGTGTCCATGTAGGTAACCTACATAATAAAAAATTTATAATTCTGCATGTGTGGAAACAGTGTGTATATGGAATATCAATACCTTATACAATGTGGGTTAGATGTGCTTAAATTTAAAGTGGGACTTCAACTTTTAAGGAAAGTTGGGGAATGAATGTCTTTTCACCAAAATTTGTAAATTGAGAAGGAAAGTTGAGGAAAACTATAACTTCTGACCATAAACTTCTCAATGAAATACTCAAAGGTGCCTTTTATTGGCAATCAATGGTTGACTAAAAACTTGGAATACCCTCAGAATGGATGTATTCTAGACATGGGCAAGTAAAAATTACTGAGGGCTTTACTTTGTTTTCTGCTTCTATAATAAATTACCATACTTTTAGTGAAAAAACAGCAAACAATTTTACTACTTTAAAGTTCTGTATTTCAGATTTATAACATGTGTCTCACCTCTAAAATCAAGGTGTCATCAAGGCTACATTCCTTTCTGTTTGTAGTTCTAGGGTGAATCCATTTCTTTGCCTTCTCCAGCTTCTAAATGCTGCCTGGGTTCCTTGGTTTATGGCCTCTTTTATTTCAAAGTCAGTAATGGCCAGCCAAGACTTTCTCATATCTGAATCCTTGTGAATGATTCCTCTTTTTCCATATTTAAAGGACCTTGTTGATTATATTGTATGTGACCACATAATCCAGGATAATCTTCCTGTTTTAAAGTCAATGGGTCATCAACTTTAATTCCATCTGCTACCTTAATTCTTTGGTCATGTAATCTAACATATTGGCAGGGATTAGGAGGTGGACATGTCTAAGACCATGAATTCATCCATTCATAATGGCTGATGCTGAGGGTCAAGCTGAGTTTAGAGACAATTAGTTGAAATGATGCAATTGTTTTTACACTACAATAAAGAAATAGAGAAGGCTGGTTTATCATGGATTTAGAGTTCAGATATGTCCTTTTGGTGGAAGAGTAAGAGTACAGAAAAACAAGATGATAATGAGAGAGTATATTGCATAATGAACCGTGATGTCCTGGCCTGCTAGACAAAGATTAAGGATGATAGACTGTAGGGTATGAATGTGAGGTGGGAAATGGGTGAAAAGGAACTGATGGAATCTGTGAGGTGTAAAAGTAACAGTGCCTTATTTGAGGAAGAGAAAGAGCCAGAAGGATAATATTCCAAGAGTAGGATACTTGAATTTAAGATATCAGTGGTAGAGTAGTTCAAACTGATGGCAACTTCCAGAACAAAATCATGGTTAACAAACAGTTAGTGAACAGTAGGAATAATGGTGATTGAAATGGAGAAGTTCAAAAATTTGTAAAGTTATGGTGTTGGATGTCCCATTCATATATATCCTGAAAGTTGCCTAGGATGAGACTGAGGGGAAGCTGTCAAGAAAGAAGGTGAATGTAGAGGTAGTTGTATTTGAAGTGGAAAAAGAATAATCAGGAATTTATTCTTGAATATAGAAGACAAGTGATCTGGAAGCAGCTTGATGTAAAGCTTCCTTCACCTCCTGGCCCTGAAACATGTAACAGGGTGAGAATAAGGAGACTGTTGAAGAAAACTGCAGAGGAAGTTGAGAACTTTGGGTTTAGTTAGGTTTCATTTTATTTAGTTTTATAGTGAAGATATAGGGACATCTGTTACCATAGAACAACATTCAAAAAGGCCAAATGGAAACTTTGAAAAAAGGGCTACATTAGAAGTTTTATTAGGTGCCAGAGAGTAGAATTCTAGGTCAGTATTCTATGCCAGTGACAACACAGAGGAAAGGATCCTAAGATATTTCCCTTTTAAGTGATGACAAAGGATAGAAGTGATGTTTTCAAAAAGAACACCGTGTTAAGTTTGCCAAAGTATGAATGAAACAAGAAGTCTTATGGATAGTAGGAAGCTGATCAAGTTAATAGTCAATGAAATCTTTAGTGGATGTTTTGGAAAGTGCAGGAGTAAGTTTCAAATAGACAAATGTGTCATCTATAGGGATTTTTCCATAATGACCTTATATTGTTGGAAGTAAGGCAGGGAAAGAGGGGGAAGGGGAAGGGAAATAGAGAGGAAAAAAAGAAAAAAGGACACCAACAAAACATTAACTTATTTCCCAGTTTTATAATGACAGTGCATTTATTCTAGAATGCTTTCAATACAGCCCCTGATGTTATGCTTTATTTCAACAGGAAGGCATTAAAAAGCAAAAATGGTGATAATTTTGTATTTAAATACTAAAATGCAAGCCTTTATTTGGGTTAATCCAACATTAAACTAAATTAAGCACCTACCCAACCAGGCCTGTCAATATGTATATGTATATATAATGCTTTCATCTCTGCATATATCCCTTTTAAAATTGGCATTCTTTCTGTTTTTTCTAAGCAAGTATTTGTTCACATGAAGCAATAAAGATGTGACTGAGTGAAAAAATAAAGACTCACAATAAAAACATCAGTAAGAAGCCTACTTTGAAGAATGGCATTAATCAATGGGGTGTTATGTCTCTCTTTGTAGTTACAGTCTCTCATTCCTAATAGGATCTCTATGCCTTGACTACACTGAGAGAGAGAAGTAAGCTTTCACAACCCCTTACAATGTGAATAATGAATTGTAATTGCTTCTGATCACATTAATGCACCAGGAAAGGTGAATAGAGCAAGGAAAGAATTTAAAAAATGATTTTGATCAGATTTGGAAGGTAAATTTGAAGTTATCAGAGCTGTTTAATATGTTCTGCACACAATGGATGCTTTAAAATTAATAATATGTTAATTATATACCATTTAATATGTGATATCAATCTATATCTATCTATCTATATCTATATATATCTATATCATCTATCTATCTCTATCTCTCTCTATCTCTATATCTGTATCTATCTATATATCTATATATCTATCTATATCTATCTATACCTATACCTATATCTGTATTTTCTATCTAGCTATAGATATATATATAAAACAGCCCAGTGACCAGAACAACCAGAATGACTGGAACACCCTGTTGCTACAGTGTGCACTGTGGCGGTCAACTAGTCTGATCCAGGCCCTCCATTAGCCCCCAATACCCTAGTTGGGTGCAGGGCTGGCTGGGCCAACTGCATGGGCACCTCCCACCCATCAGCCTACCCCAATGGGACCCCATTGGGATGGTCTGCTGGACCCCACTCATACACGAATTCCTACACAGGGCCTCTAGAGTGTGTGTGTGTGTGTGTGTGTGTGTGTGTGTGTGTGTGTGTATCAAGAGAATTTGGAAATATTAAACATTATTTTTAGCTCTATATAGAAAAGGTAACAGGAGGAAAGAGAAATAGTGTTATAAATTATTATGGGACACTGAAATAGCTGAAGCTGCCGAAACTGGTTTGGCTCAGTGGATAGAGCAATGGCCTGTGGACTGAAAGGTCCTAGGTTCGATTCTGGTCAGGGGCATGTACTTTGGTTGCAGGCACACCCCCATTAGGGGGTGTGCAAGAGGCAGCTGATTGATGTTTCTCTCTCATCGATGTTTCTAACTCTCTATCTCTCCCCCTATCTCTCTGTGAAAAATCAATAAAATACATTAAAAATAAATAAAGAAGTAGCTAAAGCACTAAATGAATATTTCCAACTATATTTACAAGGGAGAACATCTATGACTAACTATTCTGTGTGAGGATCACTATGGATAAGCTAATAAGGAAGACTGAACACATTTTAAGTCTCTCTATTTTTCTAATATGGTCTGTTAGTAGCATACAACAAAACTAACAAAAATTTGATTAGTTTTAAATGCATTTCTATTAACATTTCATGAGTAATTGAAAATCGGTAACAATTAAATCTATAAGTCAACTTGCAAGAGTAGTCTTCATTAAATAAGTAGATTATTCAGAAAACAGTTTTTTCTATATTATATGACCATGACAATATTGGTTCTAACAATGTAATTATTGATCTGATTTTTTCAGTACAGGGACCTGGTTACAGTGGTCTGTTTTTATTCCTTTACCTGTATCTCCTTGTAAATAAGGACATAAATAATGTTAAATATAAAACAAAAGGATAATCTCCAATGTAATTTTAAGTTTTATTTAATTTTTAAATATGTGGCTAAATTGTTTGAATTAATATACACTTTTTAGTTGCTATGAGAGCCGAAATAAAGGAAAAAATGAAATGGCATCATTAAAATTACCACTTCTAAAACATAGCTTGGGAAGGTTCAGAAAATGTTCAATAAACTGGAAAAGATAATATAATAAATGTATTCACCAGAAAGTATAATTTGACTAACCCTCATTACCTTGGTTATAGGTATATGTAATTATAATGTTAACTAGAGGCCCAGTGAACAAATTTGTGCCTGGGGGGTGTCCTTCAGCCCAGCCTGCTCTCTCTCCAATCTGGGACCCCTTCAGGGATATCTGACTGTCCATTTAGACCTGATCCTACTGTGATTGCGCCTAAACAGGCAACTGGACTTCCCTCTCAAAATCCAAGACTGCTGGCTCCCAACTGCTCACCTGCCTGCCTTCTTGATTGCCCCTAACCACTTCTGCCTGCCAGTCCTGATTGATGCCTAATTGCTCCCCTGCTAATCTGTTTGCCGCTAACTGCCCTCCCCTACAGGCTTGATCACCTCCAACTGCCCTCCCTTGTAGGCCTGGTTCCTCCCAACTGCCTTCCTCTGCTGGTTATCTTGTGGTGGCCATCTTGTGTCCACATGGGGGCAGAATCTTTTGACCACATGTAGGCAGTAATCTTGTGTGTTGGAATGATGGTCAATCTGCATATTACTCTTTTATTAGATAGGATAGAGGCCTGGTTAATGGGTGAGGGCCAGCTGGTTTGCCCTGAAGGGTGTCCTAGATAAAAATGGGTGTTACCTTGGGGCATACGGTGGCCTGGGCAAGGGGCCTGTGGTGGTTTGCAGGCTGGCCACGCTACCTTCCCTCCCCCCCCCCCCC
>PVJN01005359.1:0-18411 GCA_004026805.1 Lasiurus borealis
GGGGAGATGGGAGTGATTTAGTTAGCCGCTTTTACTTTATTATGAAGTCATCTGTGTGGTAAGTCATTTGCATGCTAATGAGGCTGCATGTCCCAGACCTGCCTCTGCTGCCGCTTCTCTTTCTCGCTTCCTTATCTCTCTCTGTTTTTATCATTGATTAGAAGTTAGAACCCCTGGGTCTCTCTTTGATGACTTCAGGAGCCTCCAGCGCAGGAGAGGGGATATGGCGGCTGCTCGCTCACATCCCCTAAACCAGTGGTTCTCAACCTTCCTAATGCCGCGGCCATTTAATACAGTTCCTCGTGTTGTGGTGAATCGTCATGTAAATATCTGTGTTTTCTGATGGTCTTAGGCGACCCTGCTAGTGGTTCTCAACCTGTGGGTCGCTGCTGTAGAGCCTAAGACCATCAGAAAACAGGTCACGACCCACAGGTTGAGAACCGCTGCCCTAAATGTTCCTTCTAGTTCCTTCTAACTCGGGAAGTCTTCTCCGAGGTTGACGAGGCTTTGGCTTCAGCGCGGAGGGTAAACCTATTCCAGTACTTGGTGTCGGACGCTAGGGGAAAGCCCGCCGGAGGAATGGGTCTGGCCGCGTGTAGGCCCCGTGATCGGTGGTCGGTCACCGTCTGCCGGGACCCCGCCTGGGGCCTGCACTGGTGTTTGCTGTCGCGTCCTTCTTCCAGGGTCTCCGGGGCCGGGGAAGGTGATGATGGGAAAGGAGCCAGGCCAGATCTCCTCCCTTCGTGAACTTGAAGGCCAGCTGTCGCCGCTGGCCCCTCATCTTTCTGTGTCCTCTCTACTGTACGGTGTTAAGCTATGATAACAGAGAAAGTTCTAGACTAGGAGCCAGGGAACAGGGCCTGATGTCACTGGCCGCTTGCCACAGGGTCTCAGTAAGTCACCTCCACGTCCCCGATTCAGTTTCCCTTCGGTTCGATGTGACAGCCATTCATGTCTGACCCTAAAATGTCCCCATAAAAACCCCCATCTCTTGGGAGCCTCTTCCACCCAGGCGGTGTGTTTGCAAAGCCCGATCTCAGACACGGACGACTCAAGGGAGAATGATTGGAGGGCGGATACAAGGCGCCACGGGTGGCGGTGGATGGGGTGGTGTGCCGTACATGCTGTCACGCCTTCTGGAAGCACAACGTGGTAGCGAGAACGAGGCAGTGTGGCACGGAGACCCGTGTGCCATGCGCTCTGAGGGGCAGGTCCAGGAGGCGGGGCTTCTGAGCAGTTGCCTTGTTGACGTGTCAGGGAAGAGCAGATGTTGGCCTTGGACCCGGAAGAAGGTGCATCCCCCAGATTTCTTCTTCGTTTGCTTCCTCCGGCTCTATTGTGGCTGCGTGTCTAGAACCTTCTCCACATGGTGACTCCCTGGGTCACTCTTCTTTCTTCTCTTCACTTCCCCACCTATTCCCTCCTTCCCTTCCTCCCTCCTCCATCCATCATCCCTATGTTGGCCTCAGCCTGAGCTCAGCAGCGTGCCCCTCTGGAATACAGAGAACTCGGCAGTTAGGAGGGTTGACTCACCCTCTGAGGTCTTGGCTTTGTACAATGCACCAAACATCTCCATCCAAAGGCAGCGGGCTTCGGTGCGCTGAGCACAAGGCCACTCATTCTGGTCTGCCCTGGACACCAGCAGGTCGCGTCTCCCTAACGTGATGGGTAGTGCCCCGTGCTTGCAGAGGTCTCGGAGGACGGCCAGCAGAGCCTGCACGGGGCGGTGACCGCCCTCTGACACCGGGCCACTGTGGAGAGCACCTGTCTGCGGAGTTAGGAAGTCCTCTCCTAAGCCCTCCGCGCACCAGCTCTTCCTGTCCCTCTGTGGTCCTGCCACGCACGTGCCACCCCCTTCCCACGTGGGGATCCTCAGATGCTTGAAGGCAGCTACCCTCGCCTTTCGCAGGAGGTGGTGCCCGGTTCCTTGTGTCATTCCTCAGACCAGGCTGATGCATGTGTGTTCTGGAGCCTCTGCCCGTCAGTCTGAGCATCACGTGGCTGAGGAGGACTGCTCAAGCTTGTGAAGACTGCAAAGAGAGCTGCAGATTTATACTGGGATGCAGAGCTGGTCACACATCCTATTTCCAGGGCATGTTCCAGCCCCTGTAGAGTGAGTCCCCTTTCTACGGAGAAACTCGGAGGTTCCTCAGATGTTTTAAAACTCACCCCAGCCGTTTGATTCGGGGAATAAGGTTTCCATTCACCGGAACCTGGAAGTGAGATGTGGGCCGAGTGTGTAAGAGGACAATAGTCGTTTACTTCGGGCTAAGCAAGTGCGAGGCGTGCGTCCTCTTTAGATTGTCAGGAGCTAAAAGGTGTTCGGAAGAGCGCAAGCTGTCCTTGTGTCGAAGTCTCCTGGTGAGGGTTTCGGGGTGTCTGTTGGCTGTATGCACAGACTTACAGCTCTGTTGTCAGGAAAAGGCAGCAGTTCTTCTCATTTTCAGCGGCGCCCGCTTTCCTGAGAAACACGCACTTGGGTTGTGTTTTGTGTAAGTCAGCCAGTCCACTGCTATCTGTTGTTTTATCGAGAAAGACAACGCTGGTTATAGATTTTCAGGCGATTTCTTCTAACTTCTCTGTGTCTGTACGGCTTTGGAGAAGGGTTTACATTAAAAATGAACTAGAGCCCTGACTGGTTTGGCTCAGTGGATAGAACGTCAGCCTGTGGACGGAAGGGTCCCAGGTTCGATTTCGGTCAAGGGCATGTACCTTGGTTGTGGGCACATCCCCAGTAAGAGGTGTACAGGAGGCGGCTGATCGATGTCTCTCATCGATGTTTCTAACTCTCTATCCTTCTCCTTTCCTCTCTGTGAAAAATCAATAAAATATATTGAAAAAATAAAAATGAACTAGAAAGTTCCATGGGAAGGCATTCACACGGCTGCCAAATACTGCAGACTTCCCCTTTGCCTTTCGGCGAAGGCTGACATTTCAGACGTCTCTTAAAAAACATGAGGCTTTTGCTGTTTGGTAGAGGGGAGTCTCATCCTCCGGCTAGCAGTGGAGTGAACCCCGATGGGCGAGGTCTGGGGCTTGACTACACTAACGGGCCACACTCCATTCACCTACACCAGCCACTGTCCCCCCTTGTAACTGGGAGAGGCGTTAGGCAGTGACTCTTGCAGACACGGCATTAAGTATGGAGTGTCAAGCTTTTACGCTCTTTGCCTTTCTTCTCTGGTGTTACAGCGACGCCCTGCCTGGGAAGGAAATTGTACAGCTAAGTGTGGAGGGTCAGGTTTTTGTGTTCCATTTAGTACTTGCTTCCTCCTGCTTTGTTTTCCGTGGCAGTGGAGGGAGGCTTCTATTATTGATGCAAAACTTCTCCAGTAGAATTGGTCTAGAAGGGAAAGGTGTTTTCTGCACAACAGCAATTTCTAAGTAATGAATGAGAAACTACTATGTCAGTCATCTTCCCACCCCCTACATTCCACCCCCCCCCCAAAAAAAAGGAAGAAAAAATGGAGTTTTTGTGGTGAGGAATTTCTTAGGGTTTAGTCATTGGGATGATTGTTCTGTTTTTGTTTTATAATTTCGTGTGGAAAACCACTCGTATCTTTGTGTTTCTGTCCTTTAAATCAAGCGACATTAAATGGATGTTGTAAATTATTTTTAAAAAGCAGGTTATTTTATTTAAAAAAACAAATAAACATATTTTCCTCCGATCAGTTTGTCCTGGAAAGGTTTAATGAGGGCGGTGGTGGAAGCCGCTTCAGATGAGATTGGAATTTCAGGTTCAGCCCTCCGGCTGATGGTTAACCTCGTGACTCTGGGGTCGGTCGGATAGAAGACGGCAGAACAGACAGAAAAGCAAGACTCCCCTGAAGTGCTCAGCGGTCCTCCCTGGTCTCACTCCGTTCTCCCACCCTCAGGAGACTCTCCTGAAACCGCCGTGTAACTTGGAACGGTATTGACACGATCATGATGGGAGATTGACATGTGGGCTTAATATTAAGATCTGTGTGTGCATATAACTTATTAAAGCCAGTGACATCTGATACCTATTTTATACTTATGTGATAGATTTAAATTTAGAGGGGGAAAAACCTCTACTAATACTTACATATAGAGCTTTTTTCTAAAAATGTTTTTTTTAATTGATTTCAGAGAGGAAGGGAGAGAGAGAGAAAGAGAGAGAGAGAGAGAAACACCCACAATGAGAGAGAATCATCCACAGGCTGCCTCCTGCACACCCCACACTGGGAACGGAGCCCGCCACCTGGGCATGTGCCCTGACCCGGAATAGATCTGTGACCAGGAATAGATCTGTGACCTCCTGGGTCATTAAGTTGATGCTCAGCCACCGAGCCACGCCGGCTGGGGCTTAGTGCTCTCGAGTTTTACATGTATTAACTCTCTTTAGTTCTTGCAATTCTCTGTAGTAGGTAGAAATTAAAAAAAGACACATTTATTCTAGACTGGTCCTCGATGTAGGGATGTTGAAAGGTATGTTCTGCTTTTTTGGGGGGAAACTGGCTGTCTCCTCACACACTAGTGTCTTCCCTGTGGTCTTGGAGGCGACCCTCAGCCTCACCGCCCTGAGCATCTCTCTGTCTCTTGCTGTGAAATTCATGTAAATCAGCCAAGGTGGCCCGACCAACCCATTCTCTTCTTAGAGGTTGGCGGTTCTTATTTTATTTATTTTGTTTTTTTAAAATATATTTTATTGATTTTCTACAGAGAGGAAGGGAGAGGGATAGAAAGTTAGAAACATCTATGAGAGCGCGACATCGACCAGCTGCCTCCTGCACGCCCCCTACTGGGGATGTGCCCGCAATCAAGGTACATGCCCTTGACCGGAATTGAACCCGGGACCCTTCAGTCCGCAGGCAGATGCTCTATCCACTGAGCCACAGCGGCAGTTCTTATTTTAAAATCAAAGACCCCTTTGAGACTCTATGAAGCTAGAGGCTCCCATTCCCCAGAACACATGAACTCACAGAGTAGATGATCTAATGTCCAATCTGCCACTTTCCACTCGACGCTACCTCACCCAGGAGCCTAGACACCCGAAATCTGAGTGAGCAGAGGCTGCTGTCCCCCGGGTTGCCCCCGCCCCTCCTCTCTGGGAAGGGACTCGGCCTAGGAAGGTGGCACCGCCAGCATGGGCCCTGACCCGTTCACGGGTCAGAAAGGGGCTTTGTGGCTTTCAGCTCCAGCTGTAGCCCAGCCAGCTCTCCCCGGCGGCCTTCCCCGGGGATGTGGGACGCTCCGATCGATCCTCTGCCAGCCGGCGGCTTTGGTGTCACTAGTCTTTCCGTGTGGCCGGCCCCCGCTGGCTTTGGAGACACAGTCACTGAAGCCATGGCCGAGGCCAGCCCGCCCCGGAGCCTTCGGCCTTTCTCTGCCCTCAGTGTTACGTCCTGAGTGAAAATGGTTCTTCTCCGAGGGCAGGCTTTCCCCCTTATTTTTAGATTCTTGGAAACGTCTCCACTTTTAGAAAGAGGAAGTTCAGGTTCAGAGAGGAGCTAATTGCTCCAGGGCACATTGATAGCATCAGGCCCGGTTGAGCCTCAGGGGGAAATTCTGTGCACAGACACCTACAGACGCGCTCTTGCCAGGGGAATCATCTTAGAGAAGAAGGTTCTTCTATTCGAGTAGAGGGACGTTGGCAATTTCAGACGTTACTGACACAGCTTCACCCAACGAAAGGTTACCAACTCCAGGAACCTGAAGTGGTGCTCCAGGAGCTTACATATTCTTTCCCTGAGACACTGATTTAAGAATAAATACATGGAAATTCCTTTAGAGATGAGATGTCGGCCATTGCATGTGAGCCAGTGGGATAGTTATCCATGATGGTGGCAGTGCTATTAGGGAGAAGTTACACCTCAAGGGTCCTGAATATTTTCTCACCGCAAACATGGTTTTGTAATTCCACACGCACCCTTATCTTAGGGTGCACATCCCTGTTTCTCCCATGTCACTGGGTACAGGGATATGCTTGACTCGAACATATTTGTCAGTTACTCTTGTTACTCTTAATACATGAAGGTTTTTTTTTTTTTAAATATTTTATTGATTTTTTACAGAGAAGAAGGGTGAGTTGTAGAGTCAGAAACATCCATGCAATCAGCTGCCTCCTGCACGCCCCCTACTGGGGATGTGCCCGCAACCAAGGCACATGCCCTTGATCGGAATCGAACCTGGGACCCTTCAGTCCGCAGGCCGATGCTCTATCCACTGAGCCAAACTGGTTAGGACTTGCTGTGTTTTTGTTTTGTTTCGTTTTAAATGTTAAACATGATAATGTCATTAGTGGCACCTTCTAGCTGTGATAGGAAATGAATGAGACAGGTCAGGTCACGTGGTTAACTTTGACACAGAAAGGTGGTTGAGGTCATATTGGGGTGGAGCTCTGTTTGTCGGGGACTCACTGGGGAGCCTCTTCGCGACTGGCCCTCCTCACCCAGCAGCACGTGGCGAGATGAACTTCCGTGTCTGAATTGCTGCCTGATGTGCCATACATCTCGATTTCCCCGGCCCGTGCTATTGCAGGGAAGAGCCACCTGTGTGTCTTTGGGCCTGTGTGTTCTGCAGAGTAACTCCCCACCTCCCCGCCCCCAGTAGAAAGAAGTAAGTCAGATAAGGGCAATTTCAGTTTTGCTAGATCAGCGGTTCTCAACCTGTGGGTCTCGACCCCTTTGGGGGTCAAATGACCCTTTCACAGGGGTCGCGTAAGACCATTGGAAAATGCAGATATTTACATCATGATGCATAACAGTAACAAAATTTCATGGTTGGGGGTCACCACCACATGAGGAACTGTATGCAAGGGTCGCGGCCTTAGGAAGGTGAGAACCACTGTGCTAGGTGATGTCACGTGGTCCTCTAGATTTCTAAGGATAAACAGAACCCCACTCAGAGGTCTTAATGTTATTATTGCAGGTTGTTTGGTATAGACTTAGTGGATAGAGCGTTGGACTGCGGACTGAAAGGTCCTGGGTTCGATTCCAGTCAAGGGCATGTACCTTGGTGTTGCGGGAACATCCCCAGTAGGGTGTGTGCAAGAGGCAGCTGATTGATGTTTCTCTCTCATCCATGTTTCTAACTCTCTATTCCTCTCCTTCTCCCTTCTCTCGGTAAAAAAAAAAAAAATCAATAAAATGTATTAAAAAATATTTTAACTGTAAATGAAGAGGACGTGACAAGAGCTGAGTAAAAACCTTGGGCGGTTAAAATTTGAATGGGAAAGTCATTTTAGATTCCTGGTGTTTTTCTTTTCTTTTCACATGCATGCATTTGTCATCTGTGGTCACGGAAAATCTCGTCTCAGCGGGCGCACTGCCTCCAGGTGTGGTGAGGGCTGGGCCGGCAGCAGGGACCCGTGCTTTCTGTTGTATCAGAAAGCCGAGGGGCTCTGCGGGAGCTGCGAGGGGCCCCATACCCAACCAGTGCGAGGCCTGAAGAGGGGGTTCTCCGGGCCAGAGGCTGGACAGTGCGGACGTCTGAAGACCACGGCTGCCGTTGGTTAAAATCCTTCGTGTCCGTTCAGACCCTGTGGTAGGCAGAGTAACGGCCTCCTGACGTGTCCACGTCCTAATCCCAGAAGCTGTGCCCCTGTTACGCTACGTAGCAAGAGGGTCGGCTGCAGGTGGAATTCAGGTGGCCAGTGCGCTGACCTCATGACAAAGAGATGATCCCAGGTCTCCGGGGACCTTAGGGCCAACGTCAGGCTGATGGCAAAAGGAGGAGTGGAGCTACCCGTGCTGGCCTGGAGGGTGGAATGGGAGCCGGGGGCCCAGGGAGGCGGGCGATAGGGAGGTGGAGTCTCCCCTCGCTACACAGCCCTGCTGGCGGTCTGAGCGGAGCCCAGCGGGACGCACCTCGGGCTCCTAGCCTACGTATCCTTTAAAGGTACTGTATTTCTGTTGTTTTAAACCACCGAGTGGGCAGTAACGTGTCTCATCTGCAATAAACAGGAAGCCAATCTTCACGTGTTCCCATAAAAGACATTCCCCGAACAAATAGGAACACTAAACTCCTTATTGGTCATCCTTGGCGGTAAAATCAGGGCATCCGCCCTGTCTGGTGACCGTCAGGGAGGTAGAGCAGTCAGCGTCTCTGTTGACCATCTTTCTTCACTTTGCTGGAGCCGGACAGAGCCGGACGGAGCAGGGCGGAGCCGGATGGAGCAGGACGGTGTTGCTCGTTGAGACCCAGTTTGCCCCAGGGCTCCGGGTTACACTTTCTGTCTCAGTGGACATCTGATATATACACACACACACACATATTTACAGCATATACTTGTTTATATGTATAGGTAATATATCTTCCATATATTTATATATCGCCTATTTGCCATATGTTTATAGGTATCTATTCATATATAGAGTCTGTATACTTGCAGAGCATTGTGGGAAATGATGCCATGGTGCCTTTTGGACAGATGGTGGAAATGGAAGCGAGACTGAACCCGTGCAGAAGCTGGGGAAGGCATCGCAGTGTTAGCGAGCCCAACCTGGGCCCTGGCAGAGGTGTGGCAGGTCCTCACGGAAAGAGAGGCATGCCAGGGGGTGGTGCTTGCCAGAGTATTGGGCTGGGAAAGACATCAAGCGCGGCTGCTACACCAGCAGGATGGGGGCAGGGTGTGGCCGATGAGCTGCTGGGTGAGGGCCCCTCCGGACATGCTCCCTATAAGTGCCAAGGCGTCTGGACCTGGGGCCGGAGAGAGGCCCTCCCCATCTTTTTCAGTGAGATAATTACACGTCAAATGGCTCTCGGAGGCAGGAGGATGCTCCAGGCTCTGCTGTGGACTCCTCTCGTCTGCAGTCTCCCTCCCTGAGGGCTAACTCCACACAGACAGCAACACAGCAGTAAAAGGAGGCTGCTTCTGTGCTGTTGCTGATGCAGAAGCGTGTGGATAATAAGGGAATGGATTCTCACATGGTTATTGTAACCCCTTTGAAGGGAAAGCCTTTGGATCCCCACGTTTTAGTAGCGTGGATCAGGTAAACTGATGGCCCCAGACATTTGTTCGCCCTTCACATCACATCTGTTTGGGGACGGCTGTGTACTTGCAGTGCATGGATTGCATCATCTGTTTCGTCGATGATGATGGCGCTTTTTGGCCTGTGAAATTCAAGGATGCTGCCTGTCACTTTGATATCAGGTCAGACATTGCCAAGAAAAAGACATCGAGAACATGATGTGGGATTGTCAAGATATTGTAGAAGAACCGCAAAGGAATTCACATTTGGCTGAATTGGGTGGTGATCTTCTGAATGTAAATGGCCTCGTGCTGAATGGCCTCACGGTATGTAAGTCATATGTCAGACCTTTCTGCCAAAGATCCCATGAACCCAGGAAACTTGAGAAGAGCGAAGGGTAAGCTGCACCAGGCACGTCTACAGACCTCTTCAGAGCTTCTCTGGCCAAGTTCGGTGGTTTTGAACCTAGTGGTAATTTTTTTTTTCTTTTTTTGCGACATTGGACAACACAGCTCTATTTTGAGTGTTTAATGAATAGTTAGTGGAAAATATGTAGTAACTGCAAACGAGAAAGAAAGCAATTTCCTTTTGGGGGAATTGCATCTTGGTCTGACTGCTTAGTCATCTTATCTTTTAAAACAATCTGCCGCCTTGGTGGTTCGTGGTGATAACAGCTCTCATTGTGTGCTGCTTCTGGCGGAGCACTCTTCCCGCCTCGCTGGGTCCTCACAGCTCTCTTCTGCGCTCGGCCTCTCTTGTACGTGATATGTTGGTTGCCTCCTGCACGCGCCTGCCCCGACCGGGGCCCAGGCCAGGGAGGAACCTGCAGCCGAGGTGCGTGCCCTTGACCGGAATCGAACCCGGGACCCTTCATTCCGCAGGCCGACGCTCTATAGCCACTGAGCCAAACCGGCCAGGGCTCGAACACAGAGGCTTTTCATACTGGGAGAGATCTGGCTATGTCACACGTACGGTTGTTTCTCTGCCGGTAAGGTGGAAGCACAACTTAGCCTGCCCTGTTCTTTGGCCGGGAGAGAGCAGATATCTGGGAGCTGATACTTCAGCCACAATAGCAGTAGACATTTTTAAAAATTATGATGCAGTATTTGTTGTATTTACTTTGTGTTTACATAGCAGGGACAGGGAGGATGGATGTAGCCACAGCAAGTTGATAATAAATTAAAAGAAAACCAAACACATTAGGCCTTCTGTCAGTATATTAGTATCATATAATCTGTCACAGGACTTGCTTGCAGGCTATCCGAAGAAATTTTACAACCAAGGAATTTGACAAACAACTCAATTAAAAGAGGCCAAAGATCTCACAACACATCTCACCAAAGAATATACCTGGATTTTCCTGCATATAAGATGACCCCCAACTTTTCCAATTAAAATATAGAGTTTGGGATATACTCGCCCTATAAGATGACACCCGGCGTATAAGACGACCCCCGACTTTTGAGAAGATTTTTCTGGGTTAAAAAGTTGTCTCATACACCGAAAAATACGGTATATGCCTTCCAATAATCGTGTTCAAACCCGCTCAGCATGAGGGTTTGCCGGGGAATGCAAGGCAATTACTGTACAGGTCAGGATAAGGTGCCACCGAACACCCAACAGAGCGGCTGAACCAGCAAGACGGACAACTGAAGTCTTGGCGGGGGAGGGGGAGCAGGGGAATGTGGTCCATCCTGGGAAGGAAGTGCGTACATTGCATCTGGAGCACAGCTCAGCACCTCTTCAGAACGTTAACTTCGAGTCAGCACGTGGCCAGCAGTTTCACTTCCAGATACCTACCCGGGACAAATGCAAACAACACGTGTCCATTTAAAAAAAAAAAAGACTTACAAATGTTTAAAGCGGCTTCATTCAAAATAGCCCCAAACTGAAAACGGCCTATATGTCTGCCAGCAGATGAGCGGATAAACAAATGGTGGAATACACGGCTGTACCGCTTGGTAGTACAGAAACACGACATGCTTATGCGCCCCCAATACGGAGGGAGCCCACTTGCGCCGGCGGAAGAAGCCAGACACAAAAGGCACTGTGCTGTATGAGTGTTCAACGATATAAAACTCCCCAACTGGAGCGAGCCCCCTGCGTTAACAGAAAGGGGATCCGTGGTCCCCGGGATCCTAGACTCCGGGGCGATGGGTGGCGAAGAGGCACCTTTCGGGGCGATAGGAATGTTTGGAATCTTCATTAGGAGAGTGGTTATAGGTGAAAATGCATGGCATGGGACAATCACATCGACACCTAATTGTCTATCAAGTATACCTCAACTAGTTTGTTTTAAAAAGTAAAAATAAAATAAGGGGTGCTGAATGGCTGCCAATCAGTGGATGATAGAGATTCAATTTCTACACTTTCTTTGGGGTTCATTTCCTGAATAATCCCCCTTTCCCTGACTTGCCTGCTTGGCTGCTCCTGTTATCTCCTGGAGTTCCATGTATGTGTGGTCACGTGATCCCTGGCCCATTGCATTGTTTGTCCGGAATTGATTCTCTCAGCCTCCTCGGCAGCCCCTCTGCCGCCATTCGCTCTCTTCAGCAATGCCGGGGCTGTCCCCGGGCCCGGGTGGTTTTGTCGGTGGATGAGCAGAATTTGTCACGTGTGTGCACACATATGTTGCAAAGCGGTGATGTTTCGGACAGACACACTTTCCCCAAGTCCTTAAGTTATTTTTTGGAGGCCAAGTCTCCGCCTGGGAGGTTGGCCCTGGGTCGAAGAGAGGATAATGGCTGGAGCTGGGGTGCTCCCGGCTTCACGTCGAGCCCCATTGGTGCAGTTACGGGTGCCAGTGAGAGGGCCTCTCTGGTCAAGCCCGCATCCCTGGGTTAGAGCAGACCCCCGTGGACCTCCCGCGGCAGCGCTGGTTACACGCGGTGCAGGCTGCAGCTGCTGAAAACGTGTCACTCTTCTCTTTCAGTATCCGGAGCGTGATGCAGAAGTATCTCGAGGAGAGAAATGAAATAACCTTCGACAAGATTTTCAATCAGAAAATCGGTAAGTCCTGCTTAGGCCTTCAGCGCCTGCGCCGTCACCGGTGATGTCCGTGCGCAGGCCCAACAGGAGAGTTCATGTCCTCGAACAGGTGCTTAAGGGTCGCTTACCTCCGTAGGATCCTGTCTTGTGCATAAGCCCGTGCGTGGGGAACAGACCAGTGTGACTCGAGGTCTTAAGGACACTTGGGAGGTGGCCAAAACCGGGCACTTGGAACCAGAAATAAGTTCCCTCTGCCGGGACCCACTTCTGAGGTCCCCAGTGTCTCTCATGATGTACTTTCCAAGACCTCAGGGAGCTGGCCTGTGTCTCCCCAAACGTCACCCCGCCCTCTAGGTTGGCTATATCTTTCCAGACTGTGGAGTCCTTGATCTTGGCGCTTGTCCTGGGTGGCATGGGGTCCGTCCGCTGTTCATTGGTGTCCGTCCCACATCGGCTCCTTTTCCTCCCGTAGCCCCGTGCAGAGTCTGCACCCTGCAGGCCAGCCGGCCTTCCCTGGGCATCTACGCAGAGGCTCCGGCTCTGGCCAACGCTGGGCCTGGCCGTGCAGACGTGCGGCCGTGTGGGAGGGCCCTGTGGCGACCACCGCCAGGCCCTGCAGAAATGAGGACCGAGCGGCCATTGCTTTAGCGTGGAGCTTCCAGGCCAGCGAGGAAGTGAGACGCTCTTCCCCGGCCTCCTGAGGCTGGTGGTGCATTTAGTGGGGACTGTCAGCGGTGCAGGGGAGAGCTGTCGTCTGCATGCTTTCTCCGCACCCCTTCTCCCCCCCAATCAGCTCCTGCTGTCCAGAAATTTCCAAAATAACATCTGATTCTCAGCGAGGACGGACTCCTTGTTGGGCCTGCCAGCTGGCTGGCTGGCTGTGTTGTTGATCTGCCCACAGTGAGGGGTGGTAGACAGACGATTCTAGGCTGTCACGTGACCTCCACAGAATATTCATCTCACAGAACATGTTTACAAACTGCCGAGAGCCCACACTGGGGGCCGGGAGGGGGGGCGCGAGGAGGGAGCGTCCCCCAAACCCCGTGCTGACCCTCTCCAAGCTCACAAATGGGAAGGCAGGGATGACGCTGGTAGGGAAGGGGCAGAGAGAAAGGGGGCTGAGAGGCAAGGGGACAAATAGAGGGTGAAAGCAAAGCCAGCGGACCCCAGAGAAGCCATAAGCGGTAACCCAGACATCGACAGGGCTTCCGCACACGGAGACGGTCACGAAAGGAGGGGTTAAATTATAGTGAACGAAGCACTCTTTGCCTGCGGCCAGAGAGGGAGAAATATTAACCCGGGGACCTGCCCCAGTCTTTGGTTTCCATCTTCGTCTGGCTGTGTTAGCTTCTGTACCCCGAAGGCCTGCCCCTGGCAAAGACTGCCTCTGATTGACAGTCACTGAGCCGGGTCCCCACCCCGAGATCTTGTCCTCACAACCTTCTCCAGCCAAGAGCAACCGACCAGCTGGGAGAAGAAAAACCTCGGGGACCCCCCACAGCTGTGCTGCAATTACCCACGCCTTTGTGGAGACTTGTCCTGAGAGAAGGAGCTGAAGACCCCTTTCAACTGGCAAACAGCAGAGATAAACACTTGACTAAGCACCGCTAATTGGATTTTCACCCCAGAGAAAGAGGGGCCCAGATTGTGGGCAGTTTCAACGTGGCTTCCTGGTAAGAATGCTGCCGGAGAGGAAAGATGCCGAAAGATGCCGGAGAAGAGGGGAGCCAGAGGAGAGGGGAGCGCTGGGAGGACTTGAGAACGGCCAAGCAGGCAGGCTCCGGGGCTGCGGCTTCTGCAGGCCGCCGTTCAGGTTGCCCCGCCGGGAAGACATACCCGCCCGGTGGTGAGGCTGCTGCCACTCTGAACACGGGGGACATCAGAGAGCGAGGAGGTCGCTTCCAAAGAGGAGAAAAAAGCGAAACCAGTTCTGAGAAGATGTCATTGTCTTATTAGTTTTTAGCCCTGTTCGTTAGAGCTCGTTTTTTTTTTCATTTTATTTACTCATTTTTGTTGTGAGTCCTCCCCTGAGGACATTTTCCCATTGATTTTAGAGCGTAGAAGGGAGGAGAAGAGACACACACAGGAGTATCTGTGTGAGAGAAACACATTGATTGGTTGCCTCCCACAGAGGCCCTGATCAGGGCCAGGAATGGAGCCCGCAGCCCAGGTACATGCCCTTGACCGGAATCGAACCCGGCACCCTGCAGGCCCGGGACTGACACTCTTCCCACTGAGCCAAAGCAGCTAGGGCTGGTTTTTCTTTTGACTAGGTGCACAGCTGAATAATGTGGATACAGGCCAAAAATGCAGATTAGCCATGAAACCGGTTCAAAAGGCGGATTTTATAATCGAAGAAAAACACAGTAATATCAAGAGAAACGTCAAAAGTGCTTTATTCAAAGTCATGTCCATTGCTAGCTACACATTCCCCCATCTTCCAGGTAATTTGTGGAGACCGTCCCAATAGAACTTTTCTTGTTTGGAGGCAGACCATGCAGAGACACAAGTTTTCACTTCTTCGTACGTTTTGAAGTGCTGCTCAGAGAGTGCGTGTACACCACATCCCTTGGGGTTAGCTCTTTCGGAAAGTACTTTCCCCGGGAGTTACGGATTCCTTATTCTTGATGGACGTGAGCATTTCTCCCTCTAGTTACAGCCAGGCCCTGGGGAGAGGCCAGGGTGACTGTTAGGCCGGTTTGAAAGCTGTTTCGCTGTGTGCCCGGAGTTCCGCCAGCGCCGGGGAGGCATCGGTGATCATCGCTGAAAGCTGTGCCCGTATGGAGCTGACTGCCTCCAGGGGACAGACCGACACGTACAGGCAGGCCGACCTCGGCTGTATTGCGGGTTGCGTTCCTGACTGCCGCCATAAAGCGAGTAGGGCAATAAAGCGCGTCACACGCATTTGGGGGTTTCCGGTGCATATGAAAGTCATGTTTGCCCTGTACTGCAGCCTGGCACATGTGAAGCAGTGTTCTCAAAGCACAACGCACGTTTCTGAGTTTAAAAATACGCTGAGAATGCTGACTGAGCCTTCGGCGAGTCGTCATCTCTCTGCCGGCGGAGGGCCTTGCCTGGATGTGGATGAAAAGGCAGGGAAATGGGCTCTCCTGGCCAGTCGGGGAGCCAGGAAGCGGGCAGGAGGGCCGGGGTGGGTGGCAGTTTCACGCAGTGTTTTGAGAAGGCACCACTTACAGAGGGACAGTTGAACAAACGGCCCCTGCTTCCCATGGATGTATCTAGGGCAGTTGTCTGCAAACTCATTAGTCAACAGAGCCGCAAACCGTGGCTCTCCAGCTCTATGTGGCTCATGAGCCGCGGTTTGCTGACCACTGATCTAGCGGAAGCGGGCGCAGGCCGAGGGTTGGGCAGGGCAGAGACCTTAGACCGGAGCCTTAGACGGGGGAGCAGTGAGGAGGCCGAGGAGGCCGTGCCGAGGCGCTGAGTGTGAGTGACAGGTGTGGGCTGTCTTCTGGCTTTTCCTCGGAGGGGGATGGGACACAGCAGGTGTGAACAGTGGGGGAATGGGGGAGGGCAGGCTCTGAGGGAGGCCGTCACAGAGCAGCCTCCTGCCCTGGGAGGTGTGAGGAGGCAGCTGATGGATGTTTCTGTCTATCCCTCTCCCTTCCTCTCTACAAAAAAATCAAAATAAAAAAAAGAAATTGCTGGGCCCGCAGCAGCAGAGCTGATGCGAGGTCCCTGAACTCCAGACTGAGCACCAGGTGGGATTTGGCTCTAAAGGGGGGCAGGAGGGTGGGACCCCATGCCCTGGGTCCAGTGAGGGCCGGAGCCTGCAGGAACGGCTCAGATAAGAAGGCCAGGATGTAGGGCAGTGTTTTCGCTCCTGCACCCGGGAGGGAGTTGGGTGACTCATTTGCATAGCGGGCCCTCCTCTGAAGAGGATGGTCACACCCTGTTCTCATTCAGCCCAGGCTTTCAGGTCAGCCCTGGCCTCCTCTGCTCGCCGCCTGCCAGCGCACAGAGACGATTCTATGGTCGGGGGTAGCCGAGAAGTCCCAGCAAAGGTGGGGCCGGGAGAGCTGTTCTGGCCCCTGAAAGAGGCCATTGAAAGCAGTGGCGCCCGAGGAGAGAAACTAGGGCAGCTTCTTAAAGAAGCAAATATTCTTCTTCCCCGGTGAGATGCGCCGACTCGCTAAAGAAATCTATTTTTTTAATTGACCTTTTCACTGTAACTTAAAAAAAAATACACCGCTGTTGGTCATCAGTTTGCTCTGTAGGAGTCCATGTGCTGAGCATATAATTTAGGACTATTTAAGAAGATGGAAATGAGTTGTTTTGTGGCTTCTCCTCTTCAGCCAACAAGTGGGTTCAGAGTCGATGACGGGGAAGAAACTTGACCCAGATTAGCTCACCGGGAAGGCGACGTGGGCCCTTCGCTGCCCACGCTGCCCTTTAGCGTGCGGGTCTCAGAACGGGCCCGATTCCCTCCCGCGGAGACACCAGCCACCCAGAATCCAGTGGTTATTGATTTGCTTATTGATTCTCGTGCTCTCTACTGTGCTCTGGGCTTTTGAAGAACAGTCTTACCGAGGTGTAATGTGCATACACTAAGCGTGGAGGTTGAGTTTTGACCGTGTACGCGCCGTTCGCCTGGAGACCACTTTCATCCCTTTTCAAAGGAACACGCTCGGCCTTTTCGATTCAGCTCCCCCCGCCCCAGGCATCCGCTGATCTGCCTCCGTCACAATGGAGTACACCCGGCTTTCCTAGAACTTGATAGAAATAGGATCGAGCGACAAGCAGTCAGGTGTGGCTGGCTCAGTCTGGCTCTTGTTACTTTATCAGACCGTGAAAGTGTCATTTTATTTTCGAAATAAACTCTGAGGCCCTTGGCAGGGAAACGGGGTAATCATTTGAAGCTGGGATACCTGTGAAACCCTGGACGTGTAACGCCACGGTTACCACTTCACAGCGTGGCAGGAGGGCGGTGACCCGTGTCTGGCCCGCCCGTGGCCGCACAGGTACCGGGATGTGTGCTCTGCAGAAGTCTGTGTGGCACCGCTGGGATGATGAGGGCCTAATGGAGTCAGTGTTCTACGTCCGCATGTCACTTAGTCTTCAGAATAACCCCACGCAGCCCGGCCGGGGTGGCTCAGTGGTTGGGCGTCATCCCATTGTACCAGGAGGTGGCTGGTTCCGTTCCCAGTCAGGGCACATACCCATGTGGGGGGATCATTCCCCAGTAGGGGGTGCACGGGAGGCAGCCAACCAAAGTTTCTCCCCTCCCCATCCCCTCTCTCCCTGCCTTTGTCTGAAATCAATGAAAAACATGCATTAAAAAAAGGAACCCCACGCAGAGGTCCCTGGCAGTCCCATTTCACAGGTGAGGGACACCCCTCCGAGGTGCGGGAACTTGTCTGGAGCCTTGGGGACAGTGACGGCCTGACCTGGAGTTGACCACACAGAGCTGATATTTGAGCCCGCCCTTTTGCTGTGTGAGGAGGTAACACCAACACCTGTAACAAAGAGACCCAAAATGTCAGACGTTTCTCTTTCAGTGACAGGGCGGGCATTAAATAAATCTCCCTCTAATTGTTTAGAATGATTTAACAATTGTTAAATAAATCTCACTCTAACCAAGTTGGTTTTGGGTGCGCGTCAGACCTACACGCTCCACGTGCTAAGCTTGTCCCTGGCTGTGGCTCGGGGATCCCTCAGGACTCCCCATCCCCAGCATGTACTGGGTGAAAGAGGGCCAGGAAGTCCCACCGGTGTCTTAACAGCCCTGGCCCAGAAGTGACACGCACCATTTCCCCGAAAAGGTACCGGCAACCAAGAACCGGTTCCCCTGGGGCTGACGGTGGGGGTGCCCTGCTGGGAGAGGGGGGGGGTTTGAGGGCAGGAAGGGGAATCTTTCCATGTTTTTCGAACTTTGAGCCATTTGGTCCTTTCAGAGAAATAGGCATCGACGGGGGCAGTGCAGTGGCAGAAGGTCTCGAATGGGGTAAGAACCAGGGCTTATGGGAATAATGAGGTTTCTATTTCCCTTGAAATTATTCTTATTTTTTAAATATATTTTTACTGACTTTAGAGAAGGAGGGAGAGGTAGAGAGAGAGAAGGATCAATGATGAGAGAGTCACTGATCGGCTGCCTCCTGCACGCCCCCTACTGGGGAGGGAGTCTGCAACCCCAGCGTGTGCCCTAGACCGGAATCGAACCCGGGACCCCACAGCTCGCAAGCTGACACTCTATCCCCTGAGCCAAACCGGCCCCGGCCACTTGACATTAATTTAGATCTCACCTTATTTTAATTGCCAGTTGGTGTGTTTGCAGTTAGAACCGTGATAAAGGAAAATACTGACCGCCGTCTGGCGACATAGCCAGGACTTTTTCTTCCCTATCATTTCATAATGAACCACTTTGTAAAGGGCTGAAAGTCGTCCAACTATTAGAAGAGTTAAGATAGAACGTTCTTGCCCCGCGTTTTCACATTTCCCTCCCAGTTTTCCTTTTTTGTTCCCCTTTCAA
>PVJN01005359.1:18511-82937 GCA_004026805.1 Lasiurus borealis
TGGGGGGGGGGGGGGTTGTAACTATTTACAATATTCCTAAGTCACTTTTCCTTTAAAAGTTTCTCTTTCTGTGAAGTTTTAAGCCAAGCAGTGAAAGTGCTAGTTTGTTAAGTAGAGTTCCATGAAAACAAATATGTAAGGTTTAGGTGAACCAGATAAACGTATAATTAGCTAAATGTTTGTTCTGATTTCTATTCATTCTTTCCCATCGGGGCCTGGAAGAGATGAAAGGGAGGATTACTCTATGGGAATTTGGGGGAATATCCAGCAAGGAGGGGCGTTGGAACCTGGTGGAAGTTTTCCATTTCAATATTGGTCTGCTTTCCCCTCTTTGTTGACGAGTTGGCTTTTCTGTTTGTCACTTGAGTTTGCCTTTATTTTCGCTTGTAAAGAGAAACTGTGTTCTAGATGTGTCAAGAGTCACTGTTTTCGATCTCTGCCTTCCTAGGGACTCTTTTTTTTTACTTATTTTATCCCAGGCCTCCGCGTGGGAATGGTTTTATCCCCCGTGGAAACCCGTGCTTTCTGAGAAACGTCCTGTGGATGTGGAGAGCCATTTAAGGACGCGACCAGGCATTGGCTTCTAGAAGTTTTAGATCCTGATTTGTGGCCCCTGTTCATCCAGAACCATCTTTTGAGCCTCGTACGTGGCTCAGCTGACTGTCCCCAATCTCATGTTTCCTCTTCCATGGTTTAATGTAAATGCGTTAAGATGTGCCATTTAGGTTGTACAGGTCTATGAGTTGTTTTTTTTTTTTTTTAATATATTTTATTGATTTTTTTTTTTTTTTTTTTTACAGAGAGGAAGGAAAAGAGAGTTAGAAACATCAATGAGAGAGAGACATTGATCAGCTGCCTCCTGCACACCCCCTACTGGGGATGTGCCTGCAACCAAGGTACAATCCCTTGACCGGAATCGAACCCGGGATCCTTTAGTCCGCAGGCCGACGCTCTATCCACTGAGCCAAACCGGTTTCGGCAGGTCTGTGAGTTTTGACAAACGCACAATGTTGTCTAATCACCCCCAGAATTTAGACATGGAGCAGTTCATCACCTCCCCCAAATTTTCTAGACCATCGCTGTATCCTAATACTCTATAACCCTGACCTGTTTTCTGTTGCCATGGTTTCTTCTTTTCCAGAATGGCATGTAAGGGAAACCCTTCAGGATGGAGCTTTGGAGTCTGTTTCCTTTCCTGTAGCATCATGCACTGGAGGTTCACCGGGGCGCTGGGTGTCCTAACTCATTCCTTTCCATGGTGGAGCAGTGCTCTATTGCAGGGTGCATCGCAGTTTGCAAACTGAAGAACATCTGAGTTGTTTCTAGCTTTGGGGAAGTTGTGTAACAGGCTGCTATAAATACCCAGGTTCAGATGTCTGTGTGGATAGCTGGGATCAGTCACCCCCACCAGCACGGTACCGTATTTTCCGCCGTATAAGACCACTGCACGTAAAAGACGACCCCCAATGTTTCCAGTTAAAATATAGAGTTTGGGACATACCCGCCCTATAAGATGCCACCCGGTGTATAAGACGACCCCCGACTTTTGGGGAAGATTTTCCTGGGTTAAAAGGTCGTCTTATACGCCGGAAAATACGATACCTTCCTTATTCGCCTGTTGATTCGGAGGCGCCGGGAGTCCAAACCATTGCACATGCTTCTCAGCCCATGAGTGTTCTGGCCTCCAGCATGGGGTGCCGCCAGTCTTTTTTTTTTTTTTTTTTTAATACATTTTTATTGATTTTAGAGAGGAAGGGAGACGTAAGAGCGAGAAACGACAATGATGAGAGAGAATCCTTGGTCGGCTGCCTCCTACGTGCCCCCATACTGGGAATGGTGCCAGCAACCCCAGGCACGTGCCCTGACTGGGAATCGAACCGTGACCTCCTCGTTCATGGATCAACGCTCAACCACACTGAGCCAGGCTGGCGGGGCTGGTGTTAGTCTTTTCAATCCCGCCATTCAAGTCATGGAGCGGCGGCATCTCAGAGCGACTTAATTTGCGTGCGCCTGGGGACCGCTGATGTGCCCGTTTCATGCACCCGTTATTCACATCTCTCCCTCTGTGAAGGGTTTGGGATGACTTCCTTGTAAACATTCTTTGTAAGAGTGTCTAGTGTACGTAGAAATGTTATTCAAAGCCTTATTCCCGTTTAAGTTTTATAACATCTTATCCGTGTCTGTGTGGAGTCTATTTTCTGGACAGTGTCTTTGGGTGCGAAAACGTCCTACTTTTTTTTTTTTAAGAGATCACATTTCCACACCTCTCACAGATACCACTTATATCGAACGCTCTCGGAAGTTCTCCTGGGAATGTTTTAAAAAGCAGCACCGTTTTTCCTACTGATTTTTGAAACACACTGTGGCGGGACATTGGGATAGCTGGTCTGTGCTGGGCGTTGTTACAAATACACAGAGGCGTTGATCACTATCCATGCGGTTTGCAGAGGTTCCGTCTGGAAACCGGGGGACACACAGCCACATGATCTCGGCAGCAGGCGCTGGCTCAGGCTCTCACTCTTTCCAGTCCGGAGGAATGGCACCGACGAAAGGACCCCGTTAGGCGAATTCTTTCCCAATCCTCGCCCTTTGGCATTTGTGCTGATGGGAGGGGCGGTGTGTAGGTTCCTAAGACCATGGGAAATGGGTGTTTTCCGATGGTCTTAGGCGACCCCTGTGAAAGGGTCGTTCGACCCCCAAAGAGGTCACAACCCACAGATTGAGAACCGCTGCTCTAGCGTGTAATTAGCCTCCTGGAGTCTGTGTTTTCCCTTGTTTTTAAGGGAGGGGAGGAGGAAGGTAAAGGATAAACACACAAGTCGGAACAGACCCCGTGGGGTAGACTTTCCATTGCTTGCCCGCCCTGACATTTTTTTTTTTATTCTTTCCCTTTAGGTTTCTTGCTATTTAAAGATTTTTGTTTGAATGAAATTAATGAAGCTGTACCTCAGGTGAAGTTTTATGAAGAGGTAAGCAATAACTGTTTCACCGATGCTTTTATGACAAAAGCACTTTTAAACTGTCGTTTGGGAGACATGACGACTCAGGTGTCTTACAGATGTTTAGAGACCCACTGAACGGACCTAGTGGCACAGGGTGAGATACTGGTTTAGTAGCGATGCTGACGTCTATGCGAATCCTATGGGCCAGGGCTCCGGGTGCGCCAGGAATGGGGAGGAATAGTGGGGCTGACGCTCCAGAGCGAGGAGGCTCATTCCGAGATGCCCCAAGGGTTCCCAGCCGCCTCATTTTCCGCAGACGCCCGCGGATTCTGGACACACAAGCCGGTGCCGGGGCCGCTACTGGTCGGAGGAGAAACCGGCCAAGTGTCCTGGTGACACGTCGCCGGAGTGGCCCACGGGAGACGTGGTGGAAGAGGGAGGAGGGGAACGGAAGCGAAGGGTGGAAGCTTCTGTGAGACACACTGAAGTATGCCCTCGCCGTGCAGCGCTCTGTTGAAATGAAGGCCGCTGTGGGCAGGCAGCTGAAACCGGACTGGCAGGAGATGCCAGCCCTCGGGGAGGGAGCGCTGTGTTGACACCGAAGAGCGGTCGCTACCGATCCCTCGGGTCCCCTGTTGATTCTGGGCACGGCAGCGTCCAGGCTCGGCCCTTGGCAGAAAGCTGCTAATGAGAGAACAGGAGCCCGAGAGGTTTCTGGGGCTAAAGTGAAAAACAAGTGGGGCTGGAGGGACCCCACACGTGCGGGGAGGCTTGCTTTCGAGGGGGATGGAGGCCAGGACACGGGTAGGAGAGGGGGCAGAGCGCTGTCCTGAAAACCCCTGGAAGGCAGGGTAATGTCAGTGAACTCCGTGGAGAGCCAGCCACACCTTAGGGACTGGGCCAAGCAAGAGGCAGACCGAGTCCTACAAAAATGGCACCTCCGGGCCTGCTTGGTGTGGCTCAGTGGATAGAACGTCGGCCTGTGGACTCAAGGGTCCCAGGTTCGATTCCGGTCAGGGGCATGTACCCTGGTTGCAGGCACATCCCCAGAAGGGGGCGTGAAGAAGGCAGCTGATTGATGTCTCTCTCTCATCGATGTTTCTAACTCTCTATCCCTCTCCCTTTCTCTCTGTGAAAAATCAAATATATACATATACATATGTGTGTGTGTGTATATATATATATATATATATATATATATATATATTTTTTTTTTTTTAAATAGCACCTCGGACCAATCTCAGCTCAATCTCTCTCTTAAAATAAATAAATAAATGAATAAAGTTTTATTAATTTAGAGAGAAGGAGAGAGAAAAACATCAGTGATGAGAGAGAATCATTGATTGGCTGCCTCAATGTCCCCTCCTCCCCACTACTGGAGATCGAGCTGCAATCCGGGCATGTGCCCTGACCGGGAATCCAGCTGTGTGACCTCCTGGTTCCCGGGTTGACGCTCAACCATTGAGCCACACCGGCCGGGCTCCACCCGGGTTTCTGTAGCTCAGAATGTGTGTGATGGCAGTCCCTGTCTCTGCAGGTTGTCGTGTGTGAATGTAACACCGAAAGGTGACTTGAGGACTGCTCTGTTAGCTGATAGTTGGCTGTTATCTGAAGCGTAGCCTGGGTTTGTGTTAGATTTTGAGTATTAAGCCAGCATGATTGGCTGATAATTGGATTTCGGGGGTGTGGGTGGGGACAGGGGTGTGAGCTACTAGAGCATGATTTTCCCACTGTTGTGATGAGGAGGAGGGAAGAGCGAGTGTGGCTGGGTTGGCAGGATGTGGACATGTCAAAATAGGTAGATCCTCGGAATCTGGAGCTTGGCAGGACTCGGCAGCGTGTGTGCCTTCGGGGTGATCTTTCCGTTAGCTCTTTAACAGTGCGGGAGGGGTCCCAGTGCTTTCATCTCCGGCTCACGCTTTTCCAACACACTTCAGTTGATTTGGAAAAAAAAGAATTCTCTCCTAAGGAACCCTGACCCGATCTATGCCTTTTGTGCTGTTCGTTTTGCAATGCTGTCGTTGAGCAAGAGCGACCTCATAACTCTCAGGCCTGGATGTCAGCCAGCGGGAGCTGGCTCGCGCTTAGGAAAGGAGACTTGGCCAGCCCGCGGGGCCCGCGGCCGGTGGAGTGTAAGATCGGGGTAACCATGGCTGGTGGAGTGTAAGATCGGGGTAACCATGGCTGGTGGAGTGTAAGATCGGGGTAACCATGGCCGTGTGTGTTTCTGAGTTCCACTGATGAGCTTCACCACTGGAGACATCCCCCTCTGTAGGTGTCCCGTCGACTCTACCCCGACTTCCTTCCCACAACCTCAGGAGCGGCTTTGGGGTCCCGGGGAATAGCCCGTTCCCTGATTTGCCTGGTCTCGCGTTTTTTTTCTCCCCAAGACTAGCCGTGTCTGTTAACAAGGCCGTTTCCAGGGAGATGCACCTCCCAGCGATAACTTTTTGCAATGCAGATAAAAGAATATGAAAAGCTGGACAACGATGAAGATCGCCTCAACCGAAGCCGGCAGATTTATGACACCTACATCATGAAGGAGCTGCTGTCCTGTTCGCACGTGAGTGTGTCCTTGGGGTCTGCCGCCGCCGGGCGGGGCGGCACGCGGCGGCCTGCAAGGTGCCCGGAGTGGCAGGCAGGCACACACCAAATGGGACTCATTCCGAATGGAACCCGTCCCTTCTGCTTTGTGGTTTAATTCCCGGTAATTCCGGCACAGTGCCCATGGCTGCACATACTATACTCTTTTTATTACTGATTTTAGGGAAGGAAGGTGGGAGGAGAGAGACAGCAGGAGAAAGAGGAACATTGATGTGAGAGGGTAACATCATGGGCTGCTTCCTGCGTGCAACCCGTGCATGTGCCCTGATTGGGAATCAAACCAGCGACCTCTTGGCACATGGGATGACACTCAACTAACTAAGCCACGCCGGCCAGGGTTCCATATACAGTGGTACCTTGAGATACGAGTGCCCTAACATATGAGATTTTTGAGATACGAGCCGTCGAGTGAGCGATTTTTGCTTTGAAATACTAGCAACATTTGAGATACGAGTAATCGCGAGGATTGGCCAGCTGCACATGACCCACCAGTTTACTGAGACTCGAGCGTCTCATAGTTTCCCATGCCTCAAGGTTACAGAATGAATTAAACTCATATCTCGAGGTACCACTGTACTCTTTTTTTTATTTTTTATTAATGTATTATATATATATATACATATCTTCCTTCCGCCCCCCCACTCCCATGCATACCCTGACCCCCCCCAGTGTCTTGTTTTAATTTTTTTTAAAATATATTGTATTGCATTTTCACAGAGAGAAAGGGAGAAGGATCGAAAGTTAGAAACATTGATGAGAGAGAAACATCGATCAGCTGCCTCCTGCACACCCCCTACTGGGGATGTGCCCCCAACCAAGGCACATGCCCCTGACCGGAATCGAACCTGGGGCCTTTCAGTCTGCAGGCTGATGCTCTATCCATTGAGTCAAACTGATTAGGGCATATATTCTTGATATATATATATATATTTCCAAAAAGCAAATGCTTTCACTGCAAAACTGATGAAGTTACAAGAGCGAATTCGGACCAATGGAAGAAAAGGGTAACTTCAATTCTAGACTTTCTCGAGGAAATTAGGCTTTATTATTTTAATGTAGTTATACTTTCGTAATTAGACTAATGAGATATTGGTAGATACAAGCCTTAAGTGGCTTCTTTGGATTTATAGGGAAGATTGTAATCATACTAATTGTGTTCATTAATTGTTAAATAATGGTTGAAGTTCTTTTTCTTATAAATCAGATAAACAGTTTAATTCGGTCCTTAGACTAAAATAGGTCCCTAGGAAATTATTCCACCAGGTGTGAGTGGAAAAATTAGTAATAAAAGTTTATCATGTAATCTCTCTTATTAAGATTGCTGTTTTTTTTTTTTTAATGTGTTTATTGATTTCAGAGAGAGAGGGAGAGGGAGCAAGAGATAGAAACATCATTGATAGAGAGAATCATTGATCCACTGCCTCCTGCATGCCCCCACTGGGGTTCAAACCCACAAGCTGGGCATGTGCTCTGACTGTAAA
The DNA here is from genome assembly GCA_004026805.1 of Lasiurus borealis. Classification (NCBI taxonomy): domain Eukaryota; kingdom Metazoa; phylum Chordata; class Mammalia; order Chiroptera; family Vespertilionidae; genus Lasiurus; species Lasiurus borealis. The sequence continues at coordinate 25,539 of PVJN01005359.1, forward strand.
CTTCTGGTTCATAGGTTGATGCTCAACCGGCCCTGAGTAAAGCCTGCCTTCTCTCTCTCTCTCTCTCTCTCTCTCTCTCTCTCTCTCTCTCTCTCTCTCGTCTTTATTGTTGAAAGTAATATGTCCCCCATTGACCCCCTCCAGCCTTCCCAGGCCCTCACTGCCCCATTGTCTGCGTCCATGGCCATGCATATATGCATATAAGCTCCTTGGTTGATTACCCATGTTTTTCTTTTGTGCATTATTGAAGAAGACCTAGTTTGAAGTTGAGGGGGAGCTTGTAACCCTTGTGGTGCAGGAAGTTTCTTCTTTGGAAGCAGTTCCCTCTGTGGCGGCTACGGCAGGGCTTTCCCGTGAACCTGAGCCCCTCACCGCCCTGGTTGGCTCCGTGCGCAGTCCTTCCCGGCACTTAATTCTCGGGCTGTTTGCACGCCTTCATTTCCTCTGACAGAGAAAATTCAGTTTCATAGCAATCGGACATTTTTAGGGCCCCATTATCAGCCAGTCAAGGGATATTTTCCGTTCATGAGCTGATGATAAAGGAAGATTCTCTGAGCTTCTTTTTCTCCCAGGGACCTTGAGTTCTCGTGGGATTAGCTATCAGCCAGCTGCCCCCCACGCTCCTCCTTTCTCCCAGCGCGGTGTCTGCCTGAGAGTCCCGGAGCCCCGAGGAACACATTGGTTCAGTTCTTTGCTCGCCGATGCCTGTGAATATAACGCACTTAGCTATGTTCCTGGGTTGCTGTTTAACAAATGCCGGGCGAAATTTACTGTTATATAACGTAGAGGTTGGGCACGGCTTATCATGGTTGAAAACCATGTTGTTTTTGATTTTTGACAGCCGTTCTCCAAGCAAGCTGTGGACCACGTGCAATACCTCCTGTCCAAGAAACAAGTGACGCCCTTGCTCTTCCAGGTGAGGGACCGTGTTCGCAGAGAGCGCCTGGAAGCTGTGCAGCGGTCGGACGGGGTTACACTTTCTTCCCGGGCGTGCAGTTGGGGGAGGGAGGCGCGGACCCGTCAGGCTGCTGTTGTCTGCAGCAGCTGGAGTTTGGCTTGCTTGTCCCCTCCCGGAAATGGACTCTTCTGTGTGTTGCTGCTAATCCTCACCCGAGGATATTTTTCCGTTGATCTTAGAGAGAGTGGAAGGGAAGGAGGGAGGGAGGGAAAGAGAAAGAAACATACATGTGAGAGAGACTCGTCGATTGGTCGATTGGTCGTCTCCCGCATGTGCCCCAAACGGAATTTCTCTCCTTTCAGCCATACATAGAAGAAATCTGTGAGAGTCTTCGAGGCAACATTTTTCAAAAGTTTATGGAAAGGTATGAAACTCTCCTATGTGTGTGTGTCTCTGTGTGTGTGTGTGTATACATATATACACATATATAAAATCCTTTATTGTTATATTTGACACTAACATTATATTACAATTATATATATATATATATATATGCTACAGACCCAGTGCATGAAATTCGTGCAGGGGGTGTGTGTCCCTCAGTCCAGCCTGCACTCTCTCCAATCTGGGACCCCTTGAGGGACTGCTGGCTCCCAACTGCTCGCCTGCCTGCTTTCCTGATTGCCCCTAACTGCTTCTGCCTGCCTGCCAGCCTGATCACCCCTTAACCACTCCCCTGCCAGCTTGATTGATGCCTAACTGCTCCCCTACCAGCCTGTTTGCCCCTAACTGCCCTCCCCTGCAGGCCTGTTTGTCCCTAACTGCCCTCCTCTGCAGGCCTGGTCCCCCCAACTGCTCTCCCCTGCAAGTCCAGTTATCCCAACTGCTTTCCCTGCTGGCCATCTGGTGGTAGCCATCTTGTGTCCACAAAGGAGCAGGATCTTTGAACACATGGGGAACCATCTTATGTGTTGGAGTGATGGTCAATCTTTATATTACTCTTTTATTAGATAGGATAAAGACCTGGTGCATGGGTGAGGGTCAGCTGATTTGCCCTGAAAGGTGTCCTGGATCAGGGTGGGGGGTTCCCTTAGGGCATGAGGAGGCCTGGGCGAGGGGCCTGTGGTGGTTTGCAGGCCAGCCATGACCCCTTGCAACCCAAGTGGGAGGCCCTTGTATCTGGGATTTATTTGTCTTCTACAATTGAAACTTTGTACCCTTAAGTGGAGGCCTAGGCTGGCCAGGGTGTGAGGAAAGCTTGGCTTCCTCCATCGCTAGGGGCAGCCCTAGCCTCCTGCTCTCTCCAGCTCCATGGCTGCCACCATTTTTGTTGGGATTTATTTATCTTCTATAATTAAAACTTTGTAGCCTGGAGCAGAGATAAGCCTTCTGCTCGTTCTGTGGAGGTAGCCATTTCTGTTGGAATTTATTTATCTTCTATAATTGAAACTTTGTAGCCTTGAGTGTAGGCTAGACCTGCCAGGGTGTGTGGAAAACTTGGCTTCCTCCATTGCTAGGGAAACCCAAGCCTCCCTCCTGCTTGCTTGGTGGCCACAGCCATCTTGGTTGGGGTTAATTTGCATTCTCGCTCCTGATTGGCTTGTGGGTGTGGCTTGTGGGCATAGCAGAGTGATGGTTAATTTGCATATTATTCTTTTATTAGATAGGATTATATAATTTTACACACACACACATATATATAATCGTGTACTGTGTAGGTATACCCCACTTAACCCAATAAATGCTGTCCTTAAAATGTATGTTAATTTATTCATTCACCACGTATTTACTGACCATGTACTACGTGCCAGGCTTTGTGTTAGCCTATTTCCTTGCTACTTCACATTATAATTTCGATTTGCCAGGAGGGGACAAAATTTTTTAAAAAAACTTGTACTTCACAAGAATTCCCCACCCGCCTTCGACATTTAGTTCTTTAGCCTCAAAGCGTTTTCTCTAAAATTTAAAGAGGCTGGGGAACCTTGACACTAAAAGCTTCTTATTGGGACACAGGGCTTTCCTCGTCTAATTCATTTGTTTGGACTTTGAAATTGTCCCCCAAAGCGGGACAAGCTCTGCCTGATCCTGATAGAATTTGGCGGGGATGGGCAAGTTATGTCTGTGATCTTTACCATACCTACCGGGTATTTCCCTGGGGGTTCCTTGAGCTACAGAAGCGCATGTCTGCCAGACACAGCTCTGACACGTTCCAGCGCTCAGCTCCGAGCAGCCGGTCCTTCCGCGTGGGGAGTGTGTCTGTCTGTGGTCACGCGCCGCCGGAGCCAGACTTGCTAACACGCATCCCCACGTCCCCCGCACACCCGGCAGCGATCCAGACAATCGCCGTGATGATGTGCCCGCTGCCGGGCCGCCTGCAGCTGCGCCGCGATTGCCCTTTAAGAGCAAATGCTGCCTCTCGGCAGCGTCGCTCTCCACATGTTCCCGGGATTGGGAAAAGAAACCAGCTTGTGTTGTGGTTGCACTGGAGTTCAAGGGATAATTTTATCCTGGAGCAGAGTCAAGACTTTGGGAAACGAACACGCATACAGGCGATTACACTGCTCTGAGCGGGAGCGGGGCCAAAAGGCAGCAGCGGCAGCAGCAGCAGCAAACCGAGGGGGTGGGTTGCCGACTCCCCGACCCAGGGCCGTGTGTTCTCAGGGCTGACCTCTCCCACCTCGGGGTCAGCCCAGCTGCTCTGGGATCCTTGGGGTGCAGGGGAGAGACTGGGAGTGATCATTTCAGTTGGGGAAGAGGCTCAACCTGCATTTGGTTTTCGAAAGCCTACTGTGAATCAGTCACTCTGACTGCATTTTAGGCAAGCATTTAGAAATTCTGGATTTCTGGAACCATTTACTGCTTTGTATAAATGCATTATTTTTAAAGTCAGTTAGTTGATTGCTTTATCTTTTTGGGTGTCTTTTTATGTTAACACATTCTCAAATAAGTATTTAAAAAAGAAATCTATCTCAGGCCAAGCATTTCAGGTTGGCTTTGAAAAGCACGGACATCCTCTCTGAGGGCCCATCTCTGCAGCGATGACAAAGGGGGGTCTTCAGCGGAGCGGCGGCTCATCTGCCCGCCTTCTCCTCATCTTCCCGCCCTCCCCCGAGGCCCAGCAGGGACACAGGGCCAAGCCCCAGGCGGGGCCGGCTCTGGGGCTGAGGCCAGTGAGCCATGTTTCGTGAGCCGCAACTGCTCAGCCTCTCAGCCCTGGGCAGGGGCCGAAGCGAGGGCCACTCTGCCACCCTCGCTCTCCCTGGGCCCGAGGGCACCTCCTCTCCCTCCCTGGCTGCTGACCCGCCCCGGCCTTGGCTAGTTTGTAATGTGCTCACTGCCCCACCCGCCAGCTCTGGACTCCACTGTGAGAAAAAAGTGTGAGCGAGCCCAGCTCGCCACGTGAACTTGACCGCAAGCCACCGATTTATAAATGCAGAGCACGCCCAGTGTGGTTTTGCCCTCTGCCCTCCTCATGCTTAAAAAGAAACCCAAACAACGGTTTGAAATCTCAAAATACAGTGTTATTTTACCAACCTCCTAGAGATGGTCAAGAGGATCAAGGAAACGCTCCTTAAAAGTCCTTTTAGATTTTATTATCAACAGAAGCTGTGTAACTACATGGCGCTTTTGATTCTCAATTTGATTATTGGCCTCAGAAATGCTTTGAAAAGGTCCTTAGAAGGCGTAGTCGGCGAAAACCCTGGAGAAATGGGATATTTGGATGTCATGCAGCATGCTCTTATAATGCTGATATGAAAATAATTTTATATGGTTGGGGGTCACCACAACATGAGGAACTGCATTAAAGGGACGTGGCATTAGGAAGGTTGAGAACCACTGCTCTAGAGCCTGGCCCGGCGGAGTGTCGGCTGCTCTCACAGTGATCCGTCCACGGTCGTTCCTTTTGTCAGACAGTGCCACACCAGGCGGGACGGTGGCCGCTAGCCCGAGGGAGCCCCTGCGCCCGGGAGACGCGCCTGGTCTGCATGAAACACGGGCTGGAGGTGCCAAATGCCCACCACCAGGCCTCAGGCTTCATGGGCAAACGAGAATGCAGACTTCCCCGTTCATGTATGCTGATGGCATGTTGAAATGTTCATTTTTTTAAAAATATATTTTATTGACTTTTTTACAGAGAGGAAGGGAGAGGGATAGAGAGTTAGAAACATCAATGAGAGAGAGACATTGATCAGCTGCCTCCTGCACACCTCCCACTGGGGATGTGCCTGCAACCAAGATACATGCCCTTGACTGGAATTGAACCTGGGACCCTTTTGTCCGCAGGCCGACGCTCTATCCACTGAGCCAAACCGGCTTCGGCTGAAATGATCACTTTTGATCTATCTGGTTAAACCAATACATATGATGAAACGTTGATTCTGTGGGGCTGGTGTTACTCTTCTGTGGAACAATGGAGCTTCCCATGAAGATGTCCCCGTAGCATGACCGTGAAAGGAAACCAGGATGCCTTTCATGGGAGCCATGAGCTTAGGCCCAACAGTGGCTGCACCGGGAAAAGGCGGTTACGAAAGAGAACTCCATGGGAGAAGTAAAACTGGTCTCGGTGACTCCCGTCCACCTCCTGACGCCGTTCTCTAGACGAGGTTGGTTCCGAATTTAACTTCCCTCCCTTCTCTGTCTTCTCTTGCAGTGACAAGTTCACTCGGTTCTGTCAGTGGAAAAATGTAGAATTAAATATCCACGTGAGTATCGCCTTTTTGTTTCCTCTCTAATGTCAAACACTCCCCCTGGCTTCCCTTCGTGAGAAAGTACTTGCTTCTGGAGCCGGCTCCCCGGGGTGACCCCCGCCCGAGCAGATGTCCTCACAGCTCCGCGCCCGGCAGAGCCGCCCTCCCATCCCAGCTGCACACAAGTTGAATTTTCATTCTCTCTCTTTTAAAAAAGAAAAAAAAAATTTTTTTTTTTTTATTGCTTTCAGAGAGGAAGTGAGAGGGAGAAAGAGAAACGTCAGTGTTGAGAGAGGATCATGGATTGGCTGCCTCCTGCACACCCCCAACTGGGGATCGAGCCCGCAACCCAGGCATGTGCCCTTGACCGGAATCGAACCCAGGCCCCTTCAGTCTGCAGACTGACGCTCTATCCACTGAGCCAAGCCGGCTAGGGCCATCCTCTCTTTTTTTAAAAATATATATTTTTGTTGCTTCCAGAGAGGAAGGGAGAAAGAGATAGAGTTAGAAACGTCAGTGATGAGAGAGGATCGTTGAATGGCTGCCCCCTGCACGCCCCACACCAGGAATCGAGTCCCCCAGCCAGGCCTGTGCCCTGACCCGGAAAAGAACTGTGACCTCCTGCTTCTTCAGTTGATACTCAACCACTGAGCCACACCCGTTGAGCTTAATTCTCTTTTTTTTCATGTTACAATAAGGATGTGCTTATTTCTTTAAGAAAGGACATTTTAAACAGTAATGGGCCCTTTCTCAGGAACACTAGGTAACAGAAGTCCCTGTAACGTGGTTCCCGGATGCCCTTGTCTTTTGCCATCTCAGGAAAGCTGCTTTGCTTCTCTTTATTAGTAGATGCCATCATCAGTCATGTTATAGAAACGATCACATCGTTTTCAAACCACAGTTTTACCTCTTTAGAAAGTTTTTTAGTTTTGAGGATGCTAAGCGCAGCCCTCAAACTCTGGCTGCTTCCTGGCCTGTATTCATCCCCTGGCCTCCTGTCCTTCGCCTGCTGCGCTGGGAGAACACGCCTTCTTGCTAGCTCTTCCCTCCTCCTTTCCCTCAGAGGCTTGCCGTGGGGGGAGAAATTATCAAGTAGATTTTATTTTTGCGGTGGGAGGGGGGGGGAGTTTTTTACTTGCATGGTCCTGTTGGAAGAAGTTATTTTGTTGTTTATTTATTGGTTTATTTAACCTCTTCTTTCCACCAGATTTCCTGGCAGGATTTAGAAGCATGAGGCAACATTTTTTTTAAAAAATCCCTTTCCTAGTCAGGTTGGCTCAGTAGAGGGAGTGTCGGCCCTAGGACTGAAGGGTCTAGGCTCGATTCCGGTTAAGGGCACGTTACTCAGTAGACAGAGCATCGGCCCTAGGACTGAAGGATCCCAGGCTCGATTCCCGTTGCAGGCTCGATTCCCTGGCCCTGGTCCAGCTGTGTGCGGGAGGCAACCAATTGATGTATCTCTCTCACATCGATGTATCTCTCTCTGTGTCTCCCTCTCTCCCCCCCTCCTCCCACTCTGTCTAAAAATCAATGGGAAAATGACCTCGGGTGAGGATTAGCCAAAAAATAAATGAATGAATAAAAAAGCCCTTCAATCTGCTGTGGATTGTCCTGATGGAACATGAGTCCCTTCCCCTGGCCCGGTGCCCGCCGGCTCCTGCCCCTTGCCTCATGCCCTCTCAGCTTCAGACGTGATGAGGCATGCAGCCGGTGGCCAGCTGCCCCTACCTGGCTGCAGACATGGTGTTTGAGGGGGCGGGCAGGGGAGCGTTTAAGAAGCGGATCCTCCACCTGCCTCGTCAGCCTTTGCTGCTCTCTGAGGGCCCCTTCCCGTGACCGTAGGTTGTCTGTCCGTCTGCCCCGGCTCTGTCAGATGCTGTTAAAACTCCGTCTGAGGCGGGGCCTCCCTGGCATATCCCGTACCAAGGGAGAAGCGCTCACACACAAAGCCTCTTTATTCCCTCTGCGCACCCTCCGTCCTGTTTCAGCTCACATGCCCAGCACGAGTCCCCTCTCTCTCCGCGGGCGTGATTGGTACAAAATTCACATGGCCGGCGTCCGCCCGGTTTTCCCATCACACGGCTCACTCCCCGGGAAGCACGGACGCCCGGGGCCCGGCTGCTGCTGCTTCCGCCAAACTTGAGGCTCCAGAGTCGCAGCCCATGTTGCTTTGCATGTCGACTCGAAAGTTCCCAGACGCTCGTCTTCTGGGCGGGAGTCCTGGAGTCTGAGATGGATGAGGTGGGCCCAGCAGCCTCCCCGGGCTCCCCCTCTGTCACCTTCTAGGGGTGCAGCCGGCAGAGGTTCTGGGAAGCTCCCCCCCTCCTCCTGCTGCTCCCCTCTGTTCAGCAGTCGGTCGTGGGGACGGCAGGTGCCCACCTCCGAGCGGCCACGTTCGTAACTCGCGTGCGTCTCGCCCGGGGACACCTTTTCCCCGTCGTCGTTATGCGGCCGTTACGTTTCCATGTCGTGTTTTGAATTCACAGTTGACCATGAATGATTTCAGCGTCCATCGGATCATCGGGCGAGGCGGCTTCGGCGAGGTCTACGGCTGCCGGAAAGCGGACACTGGGAAGATGTGAGTGTTGGACGTTGCTCCCTTTCCCCGGGACCGTTGAGAGGACCTTGTGCTCGCTCACACCCCGGTTTTTGGAAACCCCTGAGCTCGTTTGCCTCGGAAAGAAATAGACATTCTCTCCTAAACCAAGGCCTACCCGCCACGGAGCACATGCAGTTCAGGGCATCGTACGTAGCATCCAGGCGGCGTGGGTCCCGGTGGTGAGGAGCTGAGTGCTGATGAGGAGGGTCAAAGGTCGAGGGTCCCTCGCTCATCTCCGTCCCTGGTCTCGTGGGAGGTGGATGTGAGGCAGGTGTGTGTGGGACGGAAACGTGTTGCAGGGAGTGATGGGGGGCGGGGGTTGAGAAGCGTGGGGGAGGTGTGTTCACACAGAAGCAGTGGACGTGAACATGTTTTTGAAGACAGGAGAACAGGCAAGTCCGATGTGATGGACCCAGGTCCCCACGTCTGGTTACGGGACGGGCCTGGGAGAGCACTGGGCGAGGCGGGGCAGCCTGTGAGGTGGTGCAGGAAGTCATCAGTCAGTGTGAGACCGAGGAGCTGAGGTCGCCTAACTCGGTGCCCGCCACCCCCGGGACCCCTCCTCACCTGCGGGTCGGTCCAGGGCCTCCCGTTGGCATGCTTCGTAGATGCGGCAGCTGAAACCAAACCTTCACTGCCGGTGCCCATTGCTCTTCTTCCCGCTGGGGGACCCTGCGCAGGGCGAACCCAGTGCGGGACACCCCGGTGTCCGACGTCTGGCGGTGTGCTGACCCGGGATCGCGGAGGGATCCCCGCTTTGGGTCGCTGGTGCCCCACGGCTCGGTCGGATTCCCTTCCGCACTTTCTCTCGGGCTCGGGCTGAGCCGGCGCCTCTCTGAGCCTCCACCTCCTGGTTCTTGATCCCTTGACCGAGGTCGTGTTGTCAGACTTCACGTGAAGTCCCCTCCCCCTCCCTTCCCGCTAGGCTCTTCGGAAGGAGGTCTGGACGCACGGCCCCCGCCTGAGGAGTGTGTGTGTGTGTGTGTGTGTGTGTGGGGGTGCTCCTGCAGAGGGGAGTTTTTTTATTTTCTTAATTCATGTAATAAGACTTTTTGTTTTTTGCATGGCATTTGGGTGCCAGTTTGATTTTTAAAAATATATTTTTATTGATTTTAGAGAGGAAGGGAGAGGGATTGGTAGATAGAAGCATCAGTGATGAGAGAAAATCATGTGTGCCCCACACTGAGGATCAAGCCTGCAACCCAGCATGTGCCCTTGGCTGGAATCGAACCTGGGACCCTTCAGTCCTCAGGCCGACACTCTATCCACTGAGCCAAACCAGCGAGGGCCAGTTTGCTTTTTTAAAAACACTGCCCAAATCTGTCCTGGTGTGGTGTGTCTTGTGGAGATCAGTGTGGGTGTGTTTTTGGTGCTGATTTTTCAACAGGCTTTCTGTTTCTAGGTATGCCATGAAATGCTTAGATAAGAAGAGGATCAAGATGAAACAAGGAGAAACTTTAGCCTTAAATGAAAGGATTATGTTGTCGCTTGTGAGTACAGGGGTAAGTATTCACGTTTTTCTTCCTTCCTTCCTTCCTTTTTTTTTGTGGAACTGGCAACCTTTTGGTGCTTGAGACCACATTTATTTATTTTTTTATATTTTATTGTTTTTTTTACAGAGAGGAAAGAGAGAAATAGAGAATTAGAAACATCGACGAGAGAGAGACATCGATCAGCTGTCTCCTGCATGCCCCCTACTGGGGATGTGCCCGCAACCAAGGTATATGCCCTTGACCGGAATTGAACCTGGGACCTTTCAGTCCGCAGGGCGGCGCTCTATCCACTGAGCCAAACCGGTTTTGACTTGGGACCACATTTAAACAACTGATCCACACCGGCCAGGACGGTAGTACTCAGTTTTGAGCATTGCTCTTTGTGTGCGCATGTGTTTGTCTGTTTTCTATCAGGACGATGTCTTTAAGATGCAGGCATGTTCTGGCTGAATTCCGGGGCCAGCCAGCCAGTTCTTGGGTGTGTGGGAATCGATAGCAGGGAAAGGCAGCACTGAGTTAACACCGTGTGCCAGTCAGACACGAGCCAAGTCCCAGCAGCCTTCACCACGAACGCCCAGGACTTCTCCCCAGAGTGCGCGTCCCTGATGAACGTCACTGCGGAACACGGTTGGAGAGGAGGCAGGAAGTAATCATGGCGGCAACCACAAAATCCCCTGAGTGTAGCGAGGACTCAGCGGCATGCCCGAGAGGGACTAACCCCGAGAGAGGAAGCCAGGGCTCCTCACTCCCGTCCTTCACAAACAGAGCAAGCGGCGGGGGTTCACCAACCCGGCACTCCCCGAGGGGGTGAGTGTCCCCCGTCAGCGTTTCCTCGGAAGGGGACTCGATCCTCTCGGCACTTGCCACGTTTTAGGTTTTACCTGCTCTGACGGCCTCTGGTCATTTCCCCAGGAACTCCGTGTCCACCCGGTGGGCGTTTTTATTCGGATGCCGAGGCCCGGCACGTGGACAAGCCAACCATGACCCGTGCCCCACTTGCACAACCATGTCCCGGGCGGGTTTCTTTTTCCGGTGGTGGCGTGGCCAGGAGCCCAGCCGTGTGCTTGTCTGTTTGGGGAGGGGTCTGTAAAGGCACCCCCGGAAGCCTCACCGTCCCAGCGGCCTGGCCGTGCCTCTGCGCGTCCATGGGTCTGTCGTCCGGCGTTGGAGGAAAGGCATGTGATAGGCATGGAGTGGCCAGGCCCAGGCTCAGACGCTCACATGTGACTCTAGCGTGAAATACCAAACCCCGTCCTGGCCAGGGCAGCTCCGGGGGCTGGGCCTTGTCCGGGTGTGCCAAGAGGTCGCCTGTTAAATGCCCCGTCAGGATGCCGGCTCAGGTTGCAGGTTTGAGACCCCGTGGAAAGCAACCGATGGATATTTTCCCTCCCTCCCTCTCTCCCTCTCTCCCACATTCTGTTTCTCCCTCTGTCCCTCCCTCTCCCTTCCTCTCTCTCAAATCAATAAAAACATAAAGAAAATTGAAAATAAAGACACAAGCCAGGAAGCTTGGTACCCAGTGAGACATGCCACTTAAAAAAAATTTTTCTTTTAAATTTTTTTACAGAGAGGAAGGGAGAGAGATAGAGCTAGAAACATCGATGAGAGAGAAACATTGATCAGTTACTTCCTGCACGCCTCCTACTGGGGATGTGCCCGCAACCAAGGTACAGGCCCTTGACCGGACTCGAACCTGGGACCCTTCAGTCCGTAGGCCGATGCTCTATATCCACTGAGCCAAACCGGTTTCGGCGACCTGCCATATTTTAATGACTCATCAAAGAACCCCTCTCCCCTGGTCCCTGAGGAAGCAGAGAGCCAGGAGGTGAGCTTCCTTCCCCACAGGTGCTGGCCTCCCAGAACATCCCCCCACTACCCCCCCTGTTCCTTCCCGCCATCACTCCAGGGGCCGCGTGGTTTGGGTTGATCACGTGTGTTGACCGCATCGTGGTGGCTGCTGTTCTAGCGTTAGTCTGGATGGTTCTAGAACGGCTCTCTGCTGTTGAAGCCCGAGAATATCCTCATCGAGCTCCACTCCAACAGGTGGAAATGCCGTGGCCGTACAGAACCGTGCGCCACTCCCTTCCGTCACGGGGACGGTGGCATTTCCCGGCCACGCCTGCAGCGGCACCCTGTAGCAGGACCCCTCGGCATGGCCCCGGCTCCCCGTTTCTCCGGGAAAAGGCTTTGTCTTAAATCCCACACGTGGACGTGCGCTCACTGCACAGCTTCGGGGCTTATTAAAGCATTAATTTTTAACGCGTTCCCCGGTACACTTATCCTGTAGCGATCTCATATTTATTGGCTTCGGCTGAGGGGGAATGTGCTTCATTAGTTGTGTAGTTGCTCGCCAGCCTCCCCCTAAGGCAGTCAATAAAAGATCGGGCTTTTATGGGGCCGCCGCTTTGAACTCATTTAAAATAATTGTTTATATTTTGTATTCCAATAGCAAACCGTGGAGATCTTTTTTTCCTTTTACAGATAAATATCAAATTTAACTAAAAGCCTTGTAGGAAAACCGTTTGGCATTGCTTCATTGCTTTTGCTCATCAGTGGCCACTGTTCATAGGTTTGGAGTGATCTTCAGCTTAAAGAGCCTCCTTGGGTGAACTCTCAAACGCCTTCATCAATATGAGGCTCTAGGTCAGCGGTTCTCAACCTTCCTAATGCCGTGACCCTTTAACACAGCTCCTCATGTGGTGGTAACCTCCAACCATAAAATTATTTCCGTTGCTACTTCATAACTATCATTTTGCTATTGTTATGAATTCTCATGTGAATATCTGTATTTTCCGATGGTCTTAGGCTCTACAGCAGCCCACGGGTTAGGAACCGCTAGCAGAGTCTCCTAAGACCATCGGAAAACACAGATCTTTACATGACGATTCATAACAGCAGCAACATTCCAGTTATGAAGTAGCAAGGAAACTAGTTGTATGGCTGGGGGTCACCACCACATGGGGAACTGTATTAAAGGTTGCGGCATTAGGAAGGTTGAGAACCACTGTTTTAGGGGCTGGTCTGAGCTAAACTGCGCTCACTCATCTTTTTTTTGTGTGTTTTTTTTTCCTTTCCATCTCAAAGGGAGTATTCCACCCCTCATCCCCCTCAGAGACAGCGGGAAGTACGGTTGCCAGTCTTCTTGTGTAATGCTTGCCTAGTAACAAGGGCAGGCACGTTCGAGACGCAGAATGAGGAGGCCCGCAGCTGGGCAGAGCAGTCAGCACCTCCGTTACACAGTCCCTTAGCGTTCCGCTGATGTTATTCCTCCGTCCTTGAAACACAGCGTGGGGCCTCGACTGAGCCACACACTCTGCTCTGAGATGGATGGTGGGGGAATGGGGGTGGGGGGGTCCTAGGACTTGACTTTGGTCCTTGTTCTTGCAGAGCTGCTATAGGGTGAGAGCAGGTGGCAGTGGTCAGGGCATCGGTGATTGGAGCAGGTGGCGAGGGCTGTGGAAGGCGGGCGCGCACCGGGGTGGAGATGTCGCCAGCCAGTCCTCCGGTGACATCAGAGGGGATGTCAGGGCACGCCTGGTCCTGGGCGCAGAGGGTCCGGGGGCCTCCGGGAAAGCCGTGGAGCTGGGATCTGAGGCGGGGTGGGGGGGAGGTGAGGAGCGCAGAGTGAAGCTGCAGACACAGACAGTGGCCAGCCCGGGCCAGGCCAGAAGGAGCTTCCAGGGCCAGCGCTGCGGCTTTTGAAACCCGTCCCAGCGTCGGGAGCAGCGCGTGTGAGGCGGGGAGATAACACGATAAGCCTTGCGGTCTGCGAGGCTCCCTTGGGCTGCCATGTGTAGAACGTTCCTGAAAACATTCTCCCGGCCTCTTTGACCCCGTCCTGGTCGGAGTGGCTGCAGGTGCGAGCGGGGTTGCTCGCTGCCATTGGAAACCAGGCGTGCTCTGCTGAGGAACTTGATGTAAGGGTCTGCTTCTACACATCCACGTGTTCTTACCGGCCCTGATTGGTCATCGAGGCAGAACATCCAGAAGCAGCTACATCCACGTCGCTGCCAGCGTTTGGTCCTGGATCTCAGAGTCGACGTGAGACTCTGTCGGGGTCCGCTCGGCACCTGTGGGGCGAGGCCTCAAGCGCTGTTGGGGGGCTCTGCAGGGGGAACCAAGTCATCTTCGCAACCACCGTTGCTGTGGAAACCTGCCTGCGGCCCCACGCAGAACTCAGAGAGGGTCGGCGGCTTGGGGTTTGAACGTTGGCCAGCTGCCAAGTTTCCTTGTGACCTCACTCAAGTCACTTCCCTTTTGGGAAGTAGGTGGTGTGGGGGGGGCGGTTTAGTTTCCTCCTCTTTAAAGAAGTCGAGCCAGGTGAATTTTTTTTTTTAAAGAGCCCTTTCTACTCAGAGTTGATTCAAAATCTGCAATTGGCGCCCCATCTTCATGTCGCAGGATCTTAAGGATCCTTTAACCTGTGGACATCTTCTGGGCGCTGTCGTGAGACTGATTAGGTGCCACCGGGTTCACAGACACCCCTGGGCCGGGTCTGCCTGTCCCCTGGCCGGCTCAAGCTGGGAGAGACCCCGACTCTACTGAGTTCCGGGCCCGCCCACCTCTCCACGCTACAGATGAACTGTCCATCAGATCAAGAACAGGAGTGTGTGGGGAACCCCATTTAGGGAGGAACTGCAGGCTAGTGGGAGAAACGTACGTGAGTTCTGAGGGGGAGTACCCTCTCCGCCCCCCATTCCCCGAAGGTCACCTGGCTTTTAACAAAAATGAGCACCTTTATTTTACCTGTTTAAAGCAACACAGATCTTGGCATCAGGAAACACTAACACCATCTCAACAGAACTCCAGGGGGAACCAGGGAACCACGGAATGAATTTTGTCACTCCTGAAGTCATTTCCCTGGCCTAGAAGGTTGTGGGGATTGGGTTTAAGTTCTGCGTCTTGAGGAATGTGTGACCTCCAATTTAACTGGATGCCCTTGGTGCAGAGGTTTGAACCATGTGAATTCTGTTCACAGACTATTATGTTAAAACTTGCATTAAGTAATTCTTTTCTTCTTCAGTTAAACTAAAGTGGATATAGATTGTCTCGCCGTTTTTGTATTTGAGTCGGTGGAGGGGCAAGCTTTCGCTGTACATTAGGAATCTAAGTACACCTGGCTGTAGATCGAGCACAACCCAGGGGAGCCCATGTGTGTGTCCAGCACCCAGATCACAGCATACAGAGTTACCAGTGTCCCAGAGGCCTGTGCGTGCCCCTCTCAGCCTCTCATCCCACGCCCAACTAACTGCCACCCAGCCTCGCACGCCGTAATTTAGCTGTGCCCGCGTTTGAACTTTATATAAACGCTCCCTTTTGTGTCCGGCTCCTCTTGCTCAGCGCTGCGTGTGACATTCGTCTGGGTCCCTGCACGTGGCCACAGTGCCTTCCGCCGCTAAACGCGGGCCGGCACGCTATCTATAGCCTCTGGACCCGGCCAGGCGTGTGGCCTGCTTTTGAGCAGCCCGTGAGCTCGGCGTGGTGTGGATGTTTGTAGAGGAAATTAGCAGCCTGCCTGGCAGAGGCTGTCCGGGGCCTGCACAGCCTGAAGGATTTGCTGTTGGCAGGAAAAGCTTGCTGACCCTGGTTCTCTGGCGTTCCATTGTGTTGAGAGGCCACGGTTTAGGGGACCCGTTCTCGGGGGGGTGGGGGGTAGAGATCTGGGTTGTTTGCTGGTTCGGGCTGTTTTGAACGGTGCTGTGAGGAGCGTGCTCATGCGGTCCTCTGGGTGCAGTACGTACAGATCCCCGGGAGGGGTGCGGCCAGGGTGGAAACGCCCGTCACAGGGTTTCAGACGGTGCTTGGCCTTAGCGGCCGCCACCCCTCAGCTTGGGAAAGTGCTGGTTCCGTGGCACACTCCTGGCAGCCGCTTGCTCCCTGCCTCTCCCACACTTGGCATTGCCGGTGTTAGCCGGTTCTTGGGAGTTCCAGTGGCGGCGTGTGTGGCTTTTAATTTGCATTTCCTCAGGGACAGCTGAGGTTCAGCATCGGTTCATAGGCGGGTGGGCCATTTGAGAGCCGCTTCTGTGACGTGCCCATTGAACACTGTCATTATCAGAGAGAGTTGCTTTTTTTCTATTGAGGGTGGCTTTCTCTCTCTGTTAACATACGGGAGTTCTTTTTTTTAAAAAATATATTATATTGATTTTTTACAGGGAGGAAGGGAGAGGGATAGAGAGCTAGGAACATCGATGAGAGAGAAACATCCATCAGCTGCCTCCTGCACACCTCCTTACCTGGGGATGTGCTCACAACCGAGGTTCAGGCCCTTGACTGGAATCGAACCTGGGACCTTTCAGTCTGTAGGCCAAAGCTCTATCCCAGTGGTCGACAAACTGAGTCGAGGTTTGCTGCTCTGTTGACTAGTGAGTTTGCCGACCCCTGCTCTATCCACTGAGCCAAACCGGGTAGGGCCGTACAGGAGTTCTTTATATATCCTAAGTGAGTGTCTTTATTGCGTTGATGGGATGCAGATATTTTCTCGCATTCTGCGACCTGCCCGTTTGCCCTCTGACTGCTGTCTTTGGGAGCACCGAAGTCGTTGATTTGATTTCGGGCCAGTCTGTCAGTGTCTCGTTATTGGTGCTTGCTGGGTCCTGCTGAGGGCAGTCTTTACTCAGTCCCGGAGGCGGCTCGCCTCAGTTTTCTTCTGGAAGGTTGTGGTCTTACCGGTAGCTCTGTCTCTGCTGCAGGGCGGTATGCGGTAGGGGCGATGGGTCACCTTTCACGAGTCCTCAGCAGAGAGAACCCAGTTGCCGCAGTTCTGTTGATTGACAGGCCATCCCTCCCTCTCCTCGGCTGTGTCACTTGGTCACCAATAAGTTGGCCATTTGTGCCTGGGCCTGTGTGCGGATTATTCTCTGGTCTGTTCCACTGATCTCTTGTCCGTCCTGGCGTTAATGCCACACTGAGTTACTGTTGCTTTAACATAAGGCTTGGTCTCCAGCATTGTGCGTTTTCCAGCTGTGTTTTTCTTCAAGAGTTGCACAGACTTTTCTGGTCTGTCTGTGTTGCCCTATACGTTTTAAGACCAGCTTGTCCATTTGCATTTTAATGAAGATCGCCTGGGATGCTTAGATCCACTTTGCGGAAGATAATTTCATTTCCCTTTTGTGCTCCGTGTTTCAAGGCAACCATCCAGATAACATTTTACCCCCCGTGGTATGCTTCTCCCAATTTCAGAATCAGAGATGGAAAAGGATAGTTGACCTGCCGGAGCCAAAATGTAGACCCACAGGAAGTCTAGCCAGGCAGTGTGTTGTTCTGTGGAATCCGAGTCTCTTGAGGAAGGTGTAGACGGAAGAGTCCCGACTGAATCTGAGTGAGAGAGGACCTTTGCGTTCCCCTGCGCCGCTCGCAATGCCGTGCCTCCGTGCGTTTTTTCACTCACCTGGACCCACGTTCCGGTGACCGTTCCAGTTCAGTGACCCCACAGGTGCCTGTGCCCCGTGCACAGGGCCACGTGGCTGCAAAGACCTGGAGCCGGCCCTGGCTGGCGTAGCTCAGTGGTTAGAGCGTCGGCCTGTACACCAGAGGTCGCAGGTTCGATTCCTGGTCAAGGGCCTGTACTCGGTTGCAGGTCCGATCCCTGTCCTGTGTTCTGTGGGAAGCAACCGATCCATGTCTCTCTGCCACATCGATGTTTCTCTCTTTCTCTCTCCTCCTCTCCCCCCTGCCTATGACTCTCTCTAAAAAGCAATGGAAAAAAAATGTCCTCACTCCTCGGGTGAGGATTAAAGACAAAATCGGCAGCCGGTGTGTGGTAGTACCTGTGCTTTCCAGGGAAGCTTTTGCTTTTCTTACACATTTTCATGTTTTTTTCCGCTCATTCCAGGATTGTCCTTTCATCGTCTGCATGACGTACGCCTTCCACACGCCGGATAAACTCTGCTTCATCTTGGACCTGATGAACGGTAAGCGAGGCCTGCGAGGTCGGACTGACTCACTGAGGGCCGTGGCTGTGACCCGGCCGACGACGGGCAGGTCGGGTCTCTGCGACCCGCAGTTTGCCCCTGAAGATGGAGGCAGCCATCCGCCTAATTAAACCCATTTAAAATGCTGACCTGGGTTTCCCGCTGCCCCTCCCCCGGTCTTTCCCTGGAAGTCGGGTTTCCTAGAAGAGATTTTCATGAAATGCTTCCAGCGAAACGTGATATTTCTGGAATGCAGCCGGCCTGGACCTTTAATTATTTAGCTTATTTCCTGGCCCTCGCCTTTTAGGAATGAAATGACTCCTAAGCATCTAGGTGAAATGTATTTAAAGTCCAACTTTTGAAAGATGTTCGCCCGATTTTCTGTAGCTTGAGCCCCAGATCAACTGTACCTTGACCTTTTTAACTGAATGAATGATGACCCTGAGGATGGCGAACAAGGTTTAGGTAGAAAAAATGGTTTCTAATGCCAGAAGGCGACACGGGATGGACTGAAAGTCTTTCTGGTAATGAGCTGACATAAAAAGGCATGCGATTCAACAAGTAAAGCGCCTCTTTTAAAGTTCCCGGGATGTTTTATTGTGTTTGAGTGTTTGATTTAAGACCCCAACAACAGGAAGGAATTTTACAGAGTAACGAGCAAAAGAAGGCACAGCGGCCTGCGTTCTGTACGATTAGATGTACGTGACTGTCAGACATCAAAGGGAGGCAGGCTGACCCTCTAGGACAGTGGTTCTCAACCTTCCTAAGGCTGCGACCCTTGCATACAGTTCCTCATGTGGTGGTGACCCCCAACCATGAAATTTTGCGACTGTTATGCATCGTGATGTAAATATCTGCATTTTCTGATGGTCTTAGGCGACCCCTGTGAAAGGGTCGCAACCCACAGGTTGAGAACCGCTGCTCTAGGAGGACAGCGGCTTTTAAAATAAACCCTGTGCCTCCACCTCCAGGGGGCGACCTGCACTATCACCTGTCCCAGCACGGCGTGTTCTCCGAGAAGGAGATGCGCTTCTACGCCACCGAGATCATCCTGGGGCTGGAGCACATGCACCACCGCTTCGTCGTGTATCGGGACCTGAAGGTGAGCTGTGCGGCCGGCTCGCCGGTCACCGGGTCTGTGCGGGAGGCATGGGGTCCCAACGCGGGGACGTTCCCGACATTGTCCTCACTCAGCCCCGACACCCGTGTGAGGCCGGTCTCTCCCGGACCCCAAACCCTGTCCTCGGAGCTTGTGTCTGTCCTAGTGGCCGGTCGCCTCGCTGGTGCCTGCTACAGTGCCTGGCGCAGCTCAGACACTCATCCCCAAATGTTAACTGGTTAATTCGGAAAAGCAGGGGTAGGCGCTTTCTGGTGTTGCTGCTCATTTTTACCATTAATTGTAGTTCAGCCGACGCTCACTAAGCCACTGCATTGGCCCTGGTTCTGTGTCAGAACTGGAGATGTGCAGAGAGAGCAAGCAAAGGACTGGTGTCTCTAAGGATGCACCCTGGTGAGCCAGGGCATAGGCTGGCCGGGTCAGAGTGCATGGGGGGCGAGGCTGGCCAGCCTGCAGAGCTTCCCCCAAAGGCCAGAGCCAGAGCGTCACGTTTCGAGGTCACCCGAAAAACCACGGGGAGACAGATGGTTTGTTCCAGATCCCTCCCTGAGCTACAGAACCCCAGCGTGCTGTGCTTGGGCTTCTGTTCTTGTTTTCTTTAAAAAAATAAATAAATCTCACTGGTGCTCGGCCGGTGTGGCTCAGTGGTTAGGCGTCATCCCATGCACCTAGAGGTCATCAGGTCGATTCCCCATTAGAGCATATGCCCGAGTTGTGGGCTCCATCCGCAGTAAGGGGGCGTGCAATTATAAAGCTTTCTTCCAAGTTAATAAATTATTCTCTTAATTTTCACAAGAGCAGAAGGAGAAATATTGTTTTCATCTCATTAGAAATAATTAGACTCCTGGCTGGTATGTGACATTTTATTTCCTCCTGTGGGTTGTGCAGAAGCATCGAGCACATGCCGAAGAGCCAGGAAGTACCGTTGTAATGCTTTTTCATTTGCATCTCTAACCGATTCCTGAACGTCTTTCTGCCGCGGTTGTGTTTGCTCAGCTATTTAGCAGGCAGGGGCATTATTTAATTTCTCTTCCAACTTCGTTCTCGTCACTCATGATTATGCATGCCCCGCGGTTAGAATAGCATGCCATCATTTTCATTTCAAGCGAAACAATGGTGATCTCCAGCACGGAACGATGAAGACGACTGCAATCCACTGTATATCGGGGAGAGGAGCTTGGTTTCCCGTTATTATGCTGGCCAGACCCAATCCCAGTGGCTGCATGTCACCGGGAGTGGCGCTCAGAATGACATCTGGTCATTGGGTGGACCGATGCGGCCCCCTGTGGCCCGACGGAGAGGTTGGGTTTCTTAGGTCAGCACCGGAACCATCTGGCAAGATCCCTTCTGTTCCGTGCCTCCTGGTCTCCTTCTCAGAGGTCGCTGTGATTCACAGAGGCCCGGTGTCCCCGCAGCGGGAACGCCGGGACAAGAACAGGCACTTGAACCCCAATGAGCCATGCTCGCTGCCCGCGCTCGGCCCCGCGCCCCGTTTTCTTCAGCAGCAGAACCCTTCGCTCCCCTCGTTCCCACCCTCAGCGGAAGTTCACCAGGCCGAGGTCGCTCTCGGCGTCGTGCCCTCCTTGGCTGTGACCACCCAGAGCTGGGATGTGGGCTCAGGCAAGCGCTGTGATAAGATGAGGAGGTGCCCCCGTGCCTGTGGTTTTAGCCATCCTCCAGGCCTTCGGCGAACTCTCTCGAAGGTCACCCTCTCTCTCTCTGCAGCCCGCAAATATCCTCCTGGACGAGTACGGACACGTCAGGATATCAGACCTCGGCTTGGCCTGCGATTTCTCCAAAAAGAAGCCGCACGCCAGTGTGTGAGTAGCGCATCGCCTCTGCCCACCGCCGTTTAGCCTCTGCAGCCTGTTTGTCCCCCCTCGGACCCGGCCCTGGTCACGCGTTATCGTCCACACCCTCCTTCCCAACCCCCCCTCCCCCCACCCGGCACCCCTTCCCCCAACTCTTTCTTGCCAGCAGTGATTTTTTTTTAAGTACATTTTTATTGAATTCAGAGATGAAAGGAGAGAGGGAAAAGAGAGAGAGAGAAACGCTGATGAGAGAGATGGGCTGTTCCCTCCTGCATACCCCACGCTGGGGACCAAGCCTGCAACCCGGGCATGTGCCCTGACTGCAGATGGAACCATGACCTCCTGGTTCATAGCTCAGTAATAAATCTCTGAAGGTAGTGGTATTATTTAATTTCTATTCTAAGGAGAAATGGAATAGTCTGTGGGCCTAGTGCAGAGGCAGCTGAATGGAGAACTCTCCCAGGAAGGCCAGAGTTAAGTTTCTCTCTCGATCGACCTGTTCCTTCCTTTTCAAAATAGCTGTGTTTTTGTTTTTTGTTTTCTGAAGAGAAATTAGGAATATTATTTGTTTATTTATTTATTTTAATATATTTTTTGTATTTTTACACAGAGAAAGGGAGAGGGATAGAGAGTCAGAAACATCAGTGTGAGAGAGAAACATCCATCAGCTGCCTCCTGCACACTCCCCACTACTGGGGATGTGTCCGAAACCAAGGTGCCTGCCCTTGACCGGAATGGAACCTGGGACCTTTCAGTCCGCAGGCCGATGCTCTATCCACTGAGCCAAACCGGTTTCGGCTAGGAATATTTTTTAAAATTGAAAAACAAACATCTACTTGCAGTTCAAGCTTTTTAATGGGGGTCAGTCCTCTAAGTGTCCACGCAGGGGCCCCTTCCTGACACCACAGCCTCCGCCGCACTTGACCCCCCCAAGGTACTCTGGACTGCGTGTGGTGGTGGCCATGCGTGATTAGGGCGAGTTGACACTGACCCCTGGGATTATTGAGATGACTGTGATGGGGGTTCAGTCATGGAATGGATACAACACGTGTTCATTTACATTGGCCGTGTGCCAGGTGCTGGCGGTGCCGCGGTGACCACGACAGAAAGGACCCCTGACCTCCGGGAGGTGACCAGGGTGCTGGGTGCCATCAGTGGGGCCTCAGCTGTCCCGGCAGGCACCGCTGGCCGCTTGGAATAGGCGGTTATCTTCCCAGAAGCCCTGGGGCTGTAGATCCCAGTTACCTGCTTCCTGTGGTGGAGAAACGAGGCCACCCCTCGGGCACGTCCTGGGGCCCGGACTACAGTCTGGTCTGTCTGACTCCCAGGAGGTAGCCCCACCCCAGCCTGGGCGATGCGGGTCCGCAGGAGGGGCGTCCCCACCCCCTCAAAGCGCCTGGCACTGCGGCCTGTCCCAGGGGCTCCTCGCAGGAGCTCTCGGCGGCGGCAGACCTTCCGCTCCCCATCGCTGTCCGGGGGAGGGCGCTGACCGGCTTCAGGTGTGGCCTCCTTGGCTGGGACTGGTCTTTGCATTGACTGCACAGGTGATCGATTGAGATCCGCTCCGGCCCCAGTGAGACAGGAAAGGCTGTTCCCCCACCGGGTATCAGCTGGGTCCAGTCTGTGCCGAGGCCCCATCGGCCCGCCCCTCATCCACAGCTGCTGCCGCTGGACGGGCCGCTCACCCGTCCTGTTGTGTGAGGTGCCCGTGTCCCGCTAACGCGCCACCTTCCTCCTCGCAGGGGCACGCACGGGTACATGGCTCCTGAGGTGCTGCAGAAGGGGACAGCCTACGACAGCAGCGCCGACTGGTTCTCCCTGGGCTGCATGCTCTTCAAACTCCTGAGGGGGTGAGTGAGGCGCCCCCTGCCGGCGCTGGGGACCCAGTCAGGGCTGTGAGCCGTCCTCGGGCCCCGATGCCCTCCCGGGTCCCACGGTGACCTGCAAGCCACGTGCTAATCTAAACGAGGACCGGGGCGCGCTCTGCCTCGTGGAAGCGAGCGCTCCGTTCCCGTGAGATTATAGAAGAAAGCTAACCGCTAGGGGCGGTGTTTTTATTCCGTTTCCTGTAGCAGTTCCAGCACTCTTCCATCTGAAATAAGGCTGTTTTGAAAAAAAAAAAAATTTTAGATAATAAAATAAGACAGCTTTGCAATATTCCCATTGATACCCCTTATTTGAGAAGAAGTGTTATTTTAAAATGTGGGTAATTGACAAAGGTAGGATATTTTTTTCTCCCCTACAAATGAATTACTCGTGATTGTCTTGTACGCTTAGATCATTTTGAGGGTGATACACGTGGGTGAAGACCCGTGAGGAAGCCGTTTTTGTTTTGTTTTGTGTTTTATTTTTTTTAAATATGTTTTATTGATTTTTACAGAGAGGAAGGGAGAGGGATAAAAAGTTAGAAACATCAGCTGCCTCCTGCACGCCTCCTACTGGGGATGTGCCCACAACCAAGGTACATGCCCTTGACCGGAATTGAACCTGGGATCCTTCAGTCCGCAGGCTGACGCCCTATCCACTGAGCCACACCGGTTTTGGCAATGAAGCCATTTTAAATGCGCATCTATTGATAATCCTGCTGAAAGTAATTGGTTTTTAAGACGCGAAGATGGAGCTGCATAATTTTGTGTTTTTAATGAATTTGGTTGTCAGGGGTCCTTCCTAAGCCACCGAGCCTGGTGAGATGGCGTGGGCAGACGGCGCAGTGAGAGCACTCTCAACACCTGGCCTCCTCCTGAGTGATGACACGTTGTTAGCATTTCCATGGAGCTTAGGAACCTTTAACTCTCTATCATTGAGAGCTTAAGTACTTGACACGTAGTGTGGATTTTTCCTCATTCACAAAGAGACAGAAAGTGCTGGACGTGACAACGTGCCGGTCCAGACTCTCCCGAGGATGTTTCTCTCGCGGGCACTCGAGGCTGGTACTGGCTGCCTTCCTCACGTTCCCGCCGGAGAGCCTCCTTGAGCTCCGCTCATCATCTTCTCGTCAGCACACCTGGGGGGGGGCCGACCCCACACTCGGTCCCGAGCCCCCAGGACTCTGTCCATCCCGCTGATCTCCGCTCTGACCACCCTGCACCCCCGCTACCCTCTCCCCCCGCAACCCCCGGTCTACTTGGGCTCTGAAATTGCATTAGTGCCCAGAGAGGCAGGCCTTGTCGGTCCTGAATTGAATTATCGTGTTTGTGGAGCCTGGATGGGCTTAATTCCCGTCATCAGGCTCGCTGGCCTAATTAGGGAGCTTCTGCAGGGCTCACCAGAGCAGGCCGCTCCCTCCGAGACCTCCTGCGACCCCTTGGAGTCTGCGTGCCTGGGGAGGGTTGGGGGGATAAGGGGGTGGGGAGAGGGCATGCCGCTTGCCAGGGTCTTTGCCCGGGCCTCCGCTGGAGTGGAGGCTAGAGATGCAGAAGGCACACTGACAGGAAGTTCAAGATGATGAAAAACTGCAAAGCAGCTCAATTGTTGAATGCGTTGGTTCAAGATCCAAAAATCTGCCGTGAAACGGTCCAGGGAAACCCGCCACGGCCTCGCGTTCAGAGCTCTGTGAGCTTCTTTGTTCTGTTTACTATTCTTACTCCGTTTACCGCAATGTCCAGGCACGTCCATTAGGGATGATGTGGCACAGCAGTCTTTTTAGAACAGTGGTTCTCAACCTTTCTAAGGCCGCGACCCTTGCATACAGTTCTTCATGTGGTGGTGACGCCCAACCATGAAATTTTGCTACTGTTATGCATCATGATGTAAATATCTGCATTTTCCGATGGTCTTAGGTGACCCCTGTGAAAGGGTCGTTCGACCCCCAAAGGGGTCGCGACCCACAGGTTGAGAACTGCTGCTTTAGAAGATCCGAGAGTTTGGTTTAACTTCTCTATAGGACCCAGCGTTGCCATCCGTGGTGAATGGCGTGAATGCAGTCTTATTTGGCCAGAATGCCCGTGCGCAGTGCTGAACCGGAAGGGTCATCCCTCTGTGACGTCCTTGGTCAGTCTCGGGCGAAACCGCACGCTCAGTGGGGCTCCTGCGGAGAGGAGTCTTGGCCGACAGGACACGTCCAGAGATTGGGATGGGATGGGATGGGAGAGGAGAGGAGAGAAAGAGCTAGAAGTCAGGGCTCACAGGGAAGAGCTGGGCGGAGCAGAGAGACGAAGGTCTTAGTCAGATTTAATGACACACTTGGTTCCTGTCCTTTCGAACCTGTATTTTGCAGAGAGGAACGATGCCAGTGGTTTTTTTTAACGTCAGACTATCTTATCAGTAACAAAGCAGTACTGTTTGCCGCTTTATCCATCCTATTTGATTTTCAAAAACACTCCCAATCTGTGTGGTTCGAATTCTCCTTGTTAATATGTATTTTTTCAAATGAGTGCTCTTAAGAGATGGCAATAACTTTGTATTTCGCTTGCATGATGAGAAGGAAAATAAGGCGTGACAGTGCCCTCTGTTGTACAAAATGAGAGTTCAGACAGTTAAGATGATAAATGCTCGGAAAAGCAATAACCTCAGCCACAGCTGATCCAGTGCATGGCTTCACTGAATTCTGTGGGATGGCCCGATCAGCCCCAGTGAACGGTAGTGCAAAGATACATGGGATTTTAGTGGAATTTTTTTGTAAATCCCGTTGATTTGTGTTCGACATTCTAATCTGTCACATAGCATTAACCTGAGAATATCTTACGTATCTCACCTCAGGTTATGTTGCATATGCCTCATAAATAAATCTCTAGAGTTAGCAATTCTACAGACATGTCTTGCTGTAAGAAAACACAATCATTTACTTATATTCCTCCTGTCCTCTTCAAATAAATAAGTCGTGGTTTTCGAATTTGCTTGTTAATTAACTGGTCTCTCCAAGTGCTAAGATTGCCATGAAAAGCCAACTTCCCCAGAGTTTTAAAAACATGGTAGCCGAAACCGGTTCGGCTCAGTGGATAGAGCATCAGCATGTGGACTGAAGGGTCCCAGGTTCGATTCCGGGGCATGTATCTTGGTTGTGGGCACATCTCCAGTAGGGGGTATGCAGGAGGCAGCTGATTGATGTTTCTCTCTCATCGATGTTTCTTACTCTCTATCTCTCTCCCTCCTTCTCTGTAAAAAATCAACAAAATATGTTTAAAAAAAAAAAAACACGATAAAGAGTAAGAATATTTCGCTTTATGGTGCTGGTCAAGCAGACACTCATGTTGTAACGTGAGGCTCACCTTTTCTGATGTCACAAATGGCTTCTCCGTTAGATATGGCCACTCACCGCCCTGGTCTTTGCTGCTGGCACAGGCCTTACTGTAGTCGCTCTGTCACCGGTCTGTGAAGTCGGTGGCAGTGTGCCCGTTTAGCGGTGAAGACGGTGAGGCTGAAGTCTTACATGACCGGCACACAGTCAGTGGACCGCCAGTCCTGGCGTGAACCCCGGCGGTCTGCCTGGGGAGTCTGAGGTCCCCATAATTAAAAGGGGAGTCAGCAGCTTGGGACTCTCATTTGTCTCTGCTAGCATCAGAGGGACTTATTGCGCACAATGCCTGTTTTCTCCAGGGGAAGCGAGTTCGTCTTGGTCATGTTTTGATTTGACTGTAGTTCCTTTTTTCTTTAAAAAAAATTATCGCAAACACTTCACATGACAAGTGTTGTATAAATGACGTGCATTTTCGTGACTGTCTGTTGGTTAGTCATTTTTTTTAAATACGTTTTTATTGATTTTTCAGAGAAAGCAAGAGAGAGGGGGAGAGAGAAACATTGATGTGAGAGAGAAGCACTGATCTCTCATATGCACCTAGACCAGGGATCGAACCCACAACCTGGGCATGTGCCCTGGCTGGCAATCACACCAGGGACCTTTTGGTACATAACACGCCAACCAGCTAAGCCCCACTGGCCAGGGCATAATTTTGTTCCTGATATTTTAAAACACCTGTTGGGATATATTTGTCGAAGCGCATTTTATCAGTTCGGGGACTTCCTGGATGGGAGGACCAGGCAGAGCAGGTAAACATACGCCTTGCTGTTCCCAGACCTCACCTGTCTGATCGCCAGTGTCTCCTCGGAAAATGATCAACGTCGATGGCTTTTGTGTTCCCGTAGTTTTGACTAAACGGTGACAGCACACAGTACTTTACGGGACGGTAGTCAGCGGCGGGTGCTGTGGGGGCTACTGCCACATTACAGCGGTGTGTCCTTTATCCCTGCAGCCACAGCCCGTTCCGACAGCACAAAACCAAAGACAAGCACGAAATAGACCGGATGACCCTCACCTCGGTAAGGCGCCGAGCGACTCTGCTTTTATCCAATTTCCTGTTTCCCTCGCACCCAGTGTAAAATTGTGCGCTCTTAAAATGAATAAGCGGAGATACAATCCCTGGAAGAACCTCCAAAGAGAAAACAATAGTGGGAGGAGAGGGTGAGGCAGAAATCAAGATTTGCTAACAATCAGTGAGAAAAAAGAGAGAGGAAATCAAAGAAACCAAATAAAAAGGGGAACATGAGCGAGAGGCGGAGAAGGGAGGAGACCTTTGGGTCTTTTTGATGGGCTTGGAGGTGATTGATATCGCTTTATGTTTCTTTAGAGGAAATATGAGTGGGGGTGACTCTGTAATTTGGAGCGCTGTCCTGAGCCGGGAGGTGGTCTCTCGGCCTGGTGGGTGTGGAGGCAACTTTTCCATGAACTCGCTTTTGAAATCATGTGCTCGTCCTCCTCTCCCTCCTCCCCCTCCTCTCCCCCTCCCCCCCAGGACGTGGAGCTTCCCGACACCTTCTCCCCGGAGCTGAAGGCCCTGCTGGAGGGCTTGCTGCAGCGGGAAGTCAGCAAGCGGCTCGGCTGTCACGGAGGCGGGTAGGTGGTGCTCACCCGTGGGCTGGGGTCTCCCCACGGGGAGAAGACGACACTCATTTTCAGGATTTCATTTCCTTGTCCGTGAAAATCTTCCACTTTCATTCCAGTGGGGGAGGGGGGGGTCAGGGGCAGGGATCACATGGGCAGTATGTATGTATATTGTCTCATGTGCCATAATTTACAAGCTGAAGGGGTCACCAACTTTTTTAAAAGATTTTAGCCGAAACCGGTTTGGCTCAGTGGATAGAGCGTCGGCCTGCGGACTGAAAGGTCCTGGGTTCGATTCCGGTCAGGGGCATGTACCTTGGTTGTGGGCACATCCCCAGTAGGGGGCGTGCAGGAGGCAGCTGATCGATGTCTCTCTCTCTCATCGGCGTTTCTAACTCTCTATTCCTCTTCCTTCCTCTCTGTGGAAAATCAATAAGATATATTTTTTAAAAAGTTTTTTAGTTGTTGGTTTTTAGGAAGAGAGAGAAAGGGAGAGGGAGATGTGAGAGTGAAACATTGATGGCTGCTCCTGCACGCCCCCTACTGGGCACCGAGCACACAACCCGGGCAGGTGCCCTGACCGGGAATCGAACCCTGACCTCTTGGTTCATAGGTCCGTGCTCAACCCCATGCCACACCGGCCTACACAGTGAGGATATTGCTAAGTGTCACCTTGCCTCCGGTGCAGCTCTGGAAGAGCATTTTTCGCTTGCTTAAGGAACAGGAAACGGTTGCTCCTCTGCGTCCCTCACAGGAGAGAGCTTTTGCAGACCGTTTCTTGGATCCCTCAGTGCGCGCTCACCACTGTCCCGCCTCTCGCCACAGGTCTCAGGAAGTGAAGGAACACAGCTTCTTCCGGGGCGTCGACTGGCAGCACGTCTACTTACAGAAGGTACTCCTCGTGGGACCCCATCCTGGGTGCCCGCGTGCTCCCCGCCTCTGCTTCCTGGCTCTGGCCCCGGGTCCCTCACCCCCAGCTTCCTGGCCACAGAATGGTCCCGGCTCTTCCATCCCCGGGTGCTGGGTGGCCGACTCGCTCCTCGGGGGCCGCTGGCTGCCGCCCCTTCTCCCCTAGTGTAAATGTTTCCAAAATGCCTTCTGCACAAATTAGTCCGTGGTGACAGGGAGCTGATAGGTAGCTAATTCTGATGCCCACATGATGGAGGCTTTTGAGTGCATCCTCTTGACTTTTTATCTCAAGGCATGACTGTATTTTTATATTGTTCGAGATAAAAATGTCCAGGAAACATTCATCATAAATTTACATACACTTTCTAGCCCAGTACCACGTCACTTAAGAATTCGCATGATGGCATATCGGCATAATTCCCATATCTTATTTTAAGATATTTTTGTATTCTCACAGATACAGAAAAACACCCTAAGTTGAAGGGTTTTGTTTTTGTTTTAATGTTGATGATCAGCTTTGGACTTTTTTTTTTTTTGCATGAGTTCAAACCGTGGAGGAATAGCCATCTGTTACCCCTGCCTGCGCACAATTAAGGCTCAGGCTCCGGTTCTGTTCATCTCGGCCTCAGGGCCGTGTGCCGTGGGGTGTCTGTCTGCCTTGAGGGGCCCAGCAAGTGGGATGTGGCCCCCCACCCCCACCCCCTGAGAAAACGTGCTTTCTTAAAGTCGAGCCCGGAGGATGCGCAGTCTTGAGCCTCTATGACATGTAGAAATTATTTAAGACGTACGTGGACATGAGTTTGTGTTTTTTCCCCCTTAAATTGGTCTGAGACCTGAGGTCCTCCTTTGGGGCCCCTCTGTGAACCTGCCACGAGCTCTCTGTGGGAGTCCTCTCTCCGGGATGGTGGTTGCGGGGGCCGCCCGGGCGTCCGGTCCCTGACCCTCCCTCCTCTGGCCCTCCAGTACCCTCCGCCCCTGATCCCGCCTCGGGGAGAAGTGAACGCGGCCGACGCCTTTGACATCGGCTCCTTTGACGAAGAGGACACCAAAGGCATCAAGGTGCTCTCGCGCCGTTGGCCCTCTGTGTTGTCGAGACGGGGGTGGGGGGTGGGTGGGGGGGAGTCCGCATCAGAAATCAAACACTGTGGTCGGGTTTCGGTATCCGCCCGCCTGTGGGGGGTGGGGGTCACCTCCAAAGGGCCAGCTGCACATGGGCAGAACGGAGAAGTCTGAGACCTCGGAGGGAGAGACTCTGAAAGCTTGTTTGGGGAATAATCACCCTGTTGCCTCTCTGCTGGACCCTCGCTTTTCTGTCGCAAACCTGCAGCTCCGAGGCCTAAAGCCCTTCTCCTCGCTCAGTTTCAGAGGGAGGACGGCCCCCCTTCGGCAGGGGGATGAGGAGGCTCAAGCTGCCTACGCCCTCCCTGGGTCTTGAGCTTCCTGCTCATGATGTGATGGGACTGTGACATTGGGATTCGGGTGGGGGTTCCTGGGTGAATGGTACATCAGCTCCGCCCGCAGAGTCAGGGAGGCCATTAGAAAGCCTTCTGGCTTCTCCCTTTTCAATGTTTCTAAAAACTGTAGGAGTCTATTTTCCACGTGAATGGAATATCCTCGCCACAGTGGACATTTTATTTTGTTGTCAAAACCTTTTCACACTCCACTATGTGCTGGCTTTCATCAGCAAAACTGTAGTGAGTGTTGTTTAGAAAATTAGGGGCACGCTAGCCGGCTCGGCTCAGTGGATAGAGTGTCAGCCTGTGGACTGAAGGATCCTGGGTTCGATTCTGGCCAAGGGCACATGCCTGGGTTGCAGGCTTGATCCCTAGTGGGAGGTGTGCAGGAGGCAGCCGACCAATGATTCTCTCTCATCATTCTATCTCTCCTTCTCCCTTTCTCTCTGAAATCAACAAAGAAATATATTTAAAAGATAAGAAAATCGGGGGTGAAGCCACCTGACCCGGGAGTGAGGGTGAAGTGCTCGCCGGTGGCTGCCCATTGTGGGTGCCGGCGGCTGGGGGTTCCTGAGGGATGTGTCGCCCTTGAGAACCCGTTCTAAGGGATCATGTGCCGTCGTGCCGCTGCATCCCTGCGCACAGTCCCACGCCTCCCGTGCCGCCTGCCTGGGTGAGCACGGTCCCTCATAGACGCCCCGCCTTCTCGCCACTCGCAGCTCCTGGACTGCGACCAAGAGCTCTACCGGAACTTCCCGCTGGTCATCTCGGAGCGCTGGCAGCAGGAGGTGGTGGAGACCATCTACGACACGGTGAACGCCGACACGGACAAGCTCGAGGCCCGGAAGCGGGCCAAGCACAAGCAGCTGGGCCACGAGGAAGGTAAGCAGCTCGCGGCCCCAGGCGCTCCGGCGCACAGGTGGGCACAGGTGCTGGTGGCGCTGACACAGGACTTGGGTCGCAGAGTGCTCTGCAGGGGAGACAGGGATGTGCCAGACACTGGTTCCACTCTACCTGGCTGGCACCAGTTCAGCACGATGCTTCAGAGTCTCCGCTCCACCTGTAAATACACATGTACGAAGGCCGTCAGCGTGTACTTCTCTTTTCCCAAGGCACGTCTACACGAAGACATTCTGTTTCAGACCCCATTTCACTTACAGTGACTTTCTGTTTCTCAGATTACGCTATGGGAAAAGACTGCATTATGCACGGGTACATGCTGAAACTGGGGAACCCGTTTCTGACGCAGTGGCAGCGGCGATATTTTTACCTCTTTCCAAACAGACTTGAATGGAGAGGAGAAGGGGAGTCCCGGGTAAGTCTGAGGCCCGTCACCAAGCAATCGCTGTCGTTACGTTGAATGGATATCACGCAGTTATTGCATAATGAGGACGTGTTTTTGTAAAACAGTGCTATGCCCCTGTTTTAACTGGTGTGCATGCGATTTCGATGTTTAGACTGTGACGTTTAGACTTCCGAGTCAAGGAAGGATTTTATATCAGAAAATAGAATGTGCTGTCCTGTGAGGTCCACAGTAGACCAAAAATTGTCCCACTTTTCAGAATATTTGAAAATTAAAAACAAAACAAAAAAACTTCCTTTGTTTAACATTAGGAATCCTTCTTTATATTATCCTATATAATAAAAGGCTAATAGGCAAATTGACTGAATGGCAAAACGACCGGTCGCTATGATGCGCACTGAACACCAAGGGGCAGATGCTCAGCGCAGACGCTCAGCGCCCACAGGGGAAGCGTCGCTCAGCCAGAAGCCCTGAGCTGGGTTCATGGCTGGCGAGAGCAGTGGTGGTGGCGGGCGGCTCTCCCACCTTCCCGGCAGCACTGAGGATGTCCAACACCATCAGTCAGACATCCCCCGCGGGCTCCCCGACGGCTGAAGGGCACAGGCCAAGCTGAGGGGACCCCCAAGTACACAAATGTCATGCACTAGGCTTCTAGTTATATATATAAAAGGCTAATATGCAAAGTGTCCCCTTGGGAATTCGACCTGGAGACTCACTATGACTCATGCTGACCAACAAGGGGAGGCACAGAACGAAGAAAGGCCTTGGCCGGCAGCCGGCAGCCAGGGAAGGAAGGACCCGATTAGTTCCAATTGCCAGCTAGGCCTTGGGACCCTACCCGTACACGAATTCTGTGCCCCGGGTCTCTGGGCAATAAAAAGAGTCCACGTTTAATGGCCCGTTTGGGAAGCTGCTTGTATTCGTAGGTACCCAGGAGGAAGAAGCACACGTGCGCATTTGTGATGGTGGGGTTTCTCATTTAGGGCTCCTGGAGCATTTATCCAAAAAAACATAAAATGGTAAGGTCCTCGGGACGCTGTATCATTCACCCTAAGCAATCCTGCTGCAGACCTAGCGCGTAGGACGGTCCTTTAAGGATGTCGCCTGTGTTTATAGCGTCATCTGGATATGACCGAAATAGCGTCAGCCAACAAGCTTGTGTCGCCAGGCATTTACAGAGCTGCTGTGGGAAGATCCCGCTCACAGGCTGGCTCCTGTAAATCGCCCTCGGCGTCCCCGCATTCCTTCCCGGCTTTACTGGTAGCGTTCAGATGAGTGCACGGTGCCAAAAGCACGTGACTCACAGTCCCGCGTGAAGGGAACCGCTTTGCCCCTTGGCCTTATAGACATCCCTTCCTTTGCAAGTTTGTTTGTTGTTTGTTTGTTTTGGAGATGGTGTAGTTTGCAGTTTTGTGGATGTTCCTCTGTACCCTCTCCCCCACTTCTGGAACTTCAGCAAAGACAGACAAATGCCATGTGTTTGGTTTGTTTACCTTTCCTAAGTGGGCAGTTTTCGGTACTAGTCAGTCATTTAACCTCAGAAGTCATGAAGGATGGGAAGTAATTGGTCGTTTTTATTTCTATGATCAGCAAAACTTACTGACAATGGAACAGATCATGTCTGTTGAAGAAACTCAGTTCAAAGACAAGAAGTGCATTTTGCTGAGGATAAAAGGAGGGAAGCAGTTTGTCCTGCAATGCGAGGTGAGTTTTCATTGCTTTTTCACAGGTGCCGTTAGGACAGTTCTTCCTGTCTCTCTCTCTGTCTCCTGCAGCGAGGGCCGCTGGGTCAGAGGGCGTTCTCTTACTCCGCGCTGTGCCACTGGCAGACTTAGGATCAAGGTTTTCAGCAAATACAATGATTTTTAGAGAAGCAGATACTAGCGCGTGTGCGGAGGGTGTATGTGAAATAACTGGATTACGTAACTCGTCTAATATTAGTGTTTGTGCCCAAATTTCCCAGCTCTTCCAGCGTGTTTGAGTTTGAGTTTGGGGTAATTGAGTAAATGCAAGATACCAGAAGGGAAAGGCCGTGTATCTCTCCCTAAAACCCTATTGTACCCCAGTTTAATTCCTGAATCCTCTTCCACTGGGGCACCAAGAGAGAGAGAGAGGAAGAGAGAGAGGGAGAAGGAGAGAGAAAGGGGGGGGAGGGTGAAGGGGAAGGGGAGAGGAAAGCATATTTAGAGATAACCAGTAGTAGATACAAAAGTGTTTAATTCATCTCCACATGGGAAGAAGGAATGTTAACCTTTGATATTAGAGACGTGAGCTGTTTGTTAGAGGCCACGATGGATGTGAGGGTCACGGCGGGGCTGCTAGGGCTCCCCGTCCCCGGCAAGGAGGTGGGAGGGGGAGGGGGTCTGTGCAGGACCCACCGGCCACACCGCCGCCGGGGGCAGAGGAGTCCAGGGTGCGTCCATTGGGGCGGGGGGAGCGGAGGGACAGGGGCGTTGCCAGCGATGTCCACGTCGGTCGGTTGGCACAGTGGGCGCAGCTGTCCCATCTTCTCTGCGCTTGCCTTTCCCGCAGAGCGACCCCGAGTTTGTGCAGTGGAAGAAGGAGCTGACGGAGACGTTCACGGAGGCCCAGCGGCTGCTGCGCCGCGCCCCCAAGTTCCTCAACAAGTCCCGGGCCGGCGTGGTGGAGCTCTCCAAGCCGCCCCTCTGCCACCGGAGCAGCAACGGCCTCTGACCGCCGCAAGGACGCCTGTGACTGCCGCCACCGGGACGAAGGTCCCGGGAAGACGGTGCCCGGGGGCCGCCCGCACGGGTGCGCTGGGCCCCGGATGCGGAGCCTTTCGGAAGAGGAGGAGGCGGCTTAGAGGATGGACTGGCTCGTCCAGGTTCCTGGGCCGCAGGGAAGACCCCGGCCGCCGGCCTGCTCCTGCTCGGGGTCATGGCCACCCTGGGGGGTCCTCCCCCCGCCGGCCTCATGTGTGTCCACACTCGAAACTACTGAGGAAAAGGACGTTTTTTTTCTTGGCCACGCGCTCATTCTGGTACCAGGAACCTAGGCCCGGGGACAGTCACTGCTCACCAGTTTTGACGTCTGAGAGCAGACACAGCTCGGACTCGCCGGACGGGACGGAACCGTCCGCAGTGTGGCTCACGGGTCGGCCCGGGGTCGCCATCTGCCACCTGGAAGCAGTCGCCGCAGGTTTCCTGCGTGGTTCGTGGCTCCCGGCTACTGCAGAGGAGCGGCCGGCGTGTGGTTCTTCTGCACATCTCAGACCCAGCTTCGTGCGGTCCTGGGTTCGAAAGCTGAAGCTGCTTTCTGGGACGGCTGTGCTGGGCCCTCACCGTGTGCCTGCACCCCCATGTGTGGGTCTGCCCCACCCCCGCACCCGACAGGGAGCGCTCGGTGCGCTGGGCACGTAGGGAGCGGCCCCCCAAGGGCCAGCACTCGACCACTGGAGACGTTGCCAGCGATCCCCAAGGCGAGGCCGGCTCAGGGCCTTAAACTTCAGGGCGATAACGATCTTCAGAAATCTCCAAGCCCACGGGCCGCGCCTCCACGCATCCGGGTGCCCAGGGACATTTGGGGGTGAGCCCGTTGGGTTTCTGCAGCCCCCGTGGCGTGGTGCGGGCGCTCCGGTCCCTTCTGTCTGACCTCAGAGAACACAGCAGCGACAGATGTGTGAAGGAAGCAGATTGCCGTACCTTTTGGTGTAATTTAAATGAATTTTATTGGAAAAAGGAATGAATGTGTCCCAATGGGTTCCGTGTGTAGACTGATCTGTGTTGTCATGCGTGAGTGCCCCTGTGCCCTGGGTGGGGGGGAGGGGAGTCGTCCCGTGACCGGGACGTTAGTGCGTAAAGACTGCCCACCTGATCCCAGCGGCATCTTTTCCCTGTGGTGTGTCCCCCCTGGCCAGTTCCAGGGCCTTCTCACGCCCCCGGATAAATGCTGGGTTGTAAGAACCAGTGTGTTTGCCAGCAAAGCCCTTCGCGTCATCAGACTAAAAATAATAACAGCCATTTTGAAAGTCCGCTCCTGTGTCCTGTGCTCAGTGCGCTTTTATCGTTCATTTCTGAGTTAATGACAGTATACGAAACCTGACATCCTCATGACCTGCATCCTGTCCTTGATCTTTCTAGCGGGACCACATTTTGGTCTCCACATTTGTGTGCTGCGTTCATTGGGAAAGAAAGAGCTTCCTAAATGAAATCCTCTTTGGGGGACTGGGAAGCTAATTACGGGAAGAGTCTCTTATTTCCTAGGAGGTACTTCAGAAAGGTCCCAGGTTCGATTCTGGTCAAGGTCATGTTCCTTGGTTGCGGGCACATCTCCAGTGGGAGTGCGTGCAGAAGGCAGCTGATCGATGTCCCTCTCTCATCAATGTTTCTAACTTCCTATTCTCTCCCTTTCTCTCTGTAAAAAAATCAATAAAATATATTTAAAAATAGAATATATTTAATATACATACATATATATATATATATATATATATATATATATCATTCACCAGTTGATAACAGGATTTAACTAGATTAAAAAGATCCAAGTGTGGTTTTTCTCTAATGATTTTTTTTTTTTAATTTCATTCAGAATCCTAGTCGGGCCAATTCAATTCCATGTTTAAAAAAATCTTGTCCTAGTATAAAATGAAAGGGTAGGGGATGCAGAAATAATTCTAACCGTGTATTCCTATTACCAAGGACTTGTCCCTGGGTTTGCTTCTCAGTAGATTATGTTCCACGTTGTATCTATTATATGAAGTTTGTAAGCACTGGCCCTTTTTAGTTTTATTGTTAAACTAGAGGCCTGATGCACGAAATTGGTGCCAGAGTAGGCCTTCCTTGAACCGGCTCCCCTCTGGCACTCTGGACCCCGGCTTCCCTCCCAGCCCTGGCTTCATCCAGAAGGTCGTTTGGAAGGAAGTCTGGTCTAATTAGCATATTATGCTTTTATCATTATAGATTGAGTTTTTCTGTGTTTTAATGAATTACAACAAACAGATTTGGATTTTTCTGAGTAACACAAAGATTGCTCAACTACACATATATAAAACAAGAGTTCTGTCTTAGCACAAAAGCATTTTACATTATTGACTCCTTCTGTTCGTTTTTATCACGACCTTCCTTATCCCGTCTGTGCCTTTTTATTGGTGTAGCTCGTTACTTAAAGAAATGGCAGACCTTCCCATCTTTCACAAGAGAAAATCGAAACGAGGCGCCCAGCAATGCGGGGCACACCACTCCTCACCTGCACGCCCTGATTCTGCAATAGCCCACCCTCCCGTCTGAGGGAGGAGAGGGACGAACTTTCTAGCAACGCTCGCCAGCGACCTCGCTGTGAGTTACTGCTTTCATCTGTCTCTTACGAAGGCCTCCGGATGCTGTGTCGGCTGCTCAATAAAAAAAACCTCAGTGAAGTGTCTCGCCTCCCTCCCTGGTGGTGTTGGTTTGAGCCTGCGTAAGGGACCCAGTGCGCGGGGCGGTCAGCTTCCCGTCCTCATGGCCAGCCGTCCTCCAGGAGCTGAGTCGGCCTAACAGCCATCCTTCATTTCTTGCTCTTCTCGTGCCAAGTCCCCACCATCAGTCTTACCACCGCCTTGAGCTTCGATTATTGCACTTGATTTATCGAGCACTGACTCTTGGCAGATCCGCAGGATCTAAAAACACCGCTTCCGGGAGGAGCCCTGCTGAAGGTGACCTTCTGCCTCCCCGCTGTTTCCGGATGGTTCGAAAAATGGGGTCACTCTAGCCAGTGCCCTCCGTGTACGATCGAGACTTGGCAAGAGGTCGGCTTTGCGAGGGGACCCCCGAGGATTGACGTGAACGAGAAGATAAAGATCGGACCACGACGGGGCTTCCTCCTGATTCCCTCTGCGGGGCATCTATGAAGTAACTAACATGTTTTCTATATTCTTAGCAACGGGCAGCACCCTTCCAGAAAATTCCGTTTTGTACCGGGCATTGCCATGCACTGGGAAGCCAGTGAGCTAGATATCGTACCTATAACATTGTGACTTGCTTCCCCACGGATGGTCCCTGGAAGGTTCTGGGCCTGTCTCAGGGTGCTCACTAGTGCATGTCTGACGTAGGATCCCACCCAGATGGCTGTTTCTCATTGGTGGTGGCCGCCCTGAGGAGGTGTGTCACCGTCATATCACCATCTCTTACTGTCACCTTGGAGGCTGGCTCTTTGTGCTGATAACTTACTGTTTTTAAAGAAAAATCCTTATTTTTTTAAAATATATTTTATTTATTTTTACAGAGGGGAAGGGAGAGAGAAAGTCAGAAACATCACTGAGAGAGAGACATCGATCAGCCGCCTCCTGCACGCCCCACAGTGGAGATGTGCCCACAAGCAAGGTACCTGCCCCCAACCGGAATCGAACCTGGGACCCTTCAGTCCGCAGGCCGACGTTCTATCCACTGAGCCAAACCCGTTTCGGCAATGTGTTTGTTTTTGTTTTGTTTTGTTTTGTTTTTAAGAAAGAAATAGTGAGTCCAGGAAAGCCCTCGGCTTGGTGCGATAACTGCCGCCTGCCTCGCAGGCAGGTGTACAGCGCGGATTGTTGGCTAAAGAGGCGGCAGCTGTAGTTCACGGTGTTTCCTCCCAGAATCCAGCGGGAACGGAGACCCGGGCTCCGCTGGCCCAGTTCTATGGCGTCCAGGTACCTGCCCGGGGCGGAAGGAGGCAGAAGTGCAGGAGTGAGGCCTGGCCCGGACAGGGATGATGACGGGTGAGAATGTGCCTGCGTCGGGAGCCGTCCCCTCCCCTGCTCTGTGCCACCAAATATGTCCATGCTCTCCTGTGCCTGGTCAACGGCCACCCCGGGCGGCCGTCCCCTGGCCAGACCTGCAGCTCACCGGCTAATTTTAGAAATGACTCGGCCACTCAGCTGCTGCTATCACACTGGCGCAGAGGGAGGGTGGGGGAGGGCCCGGGAGGAGCCGTCCGAGAGGGGCTGTGTGTGTGAGAGCGTGGGGAGGGGCGCCTGTGACATTTGTCCTTCGCCCCCGAGTGGCCGGCCTGCGGGGCTCTCCGCGGGGGAGACCTTTCGGGCGGGAGAGGCTCCTGGGACCCGAGGCCTCGTGTGGACAAGGTACCGTCAGCCTGGGCTTTGCGGTGGGCACCTTGGGGGATTGATGGGCCAGTTTTCCTCTTCCAGGCTGTGTTTTGGGGGGCCGTGGCGGCAGGCCTCTGGTCTGGCGGTCTCCCGTAGGCCTCTCTGGAGCAGACATCGCTTTCTCAGAAACCAAGAGCGTTCTGGGGGTGGATTTTAGAACAAAACGCCGGGCGTGGACTCTGTGCAAAGAGATATCCCAGCCTTGTCAGGACGCAGCTGTTGGCGAATCCTTTTTTAAAAAAACATGTTTTGGGTCACGCAAGAGCCTCCACCGGCAGACAATGGGGGTCCTACTTTCAAGGACCGGTGGTTTCTGCTGGCTGTTCAATGCCGCTGTCTGTTTCCGGTCAGGCAGCCAAACCCTTCCTCGCTCACCTTTCCAACCCGCTGCAGGGTCAGCCTCACGGCTAATGGTTTTTAATTCCCAATGGAGCCCTGTGTGTGGGGGTGGGGGTGGGGGGTGGGGACAGGGGGAGGTGGTGGTTCAGGGATGGAGGTTTGAATTTCACGCGGTGCCGACTCGGTTCTCCGGCTTAGAGTTGTGGTTGAGTCTGGCACACCCGGGACCAGGCGTTGCTTTGAATGGAGACGGTTCACAGGCCTCGGTGGTGGGGCTCGGGGTGGGGACAGCGAGCGGGCTGTGCTCGGACACGGAGGTCCCTCTCGGAGCCACGAAGGCCTCCCCAGCTGCTGGCCTTGGAGCCCTGCCTCTCCAGCTTTCCCATTCAGGTGTTCAGGGGGCTCGGAGGGAAAAGTCCCGTCGGTCCCGAGCTGCCCAGTCCGGCCCGGACCCGGCCGGGGGCTGGGTTTCTGTCCCACACGCTCCGGAAATCTTCGGCTGCTGCTTTCACTTTGCGGCCAGCCGGGACCATGCCTGCCTGGGGCAGGGCACCAGCGGGTGTCCAGTGCCTGGCAGGATAGTGGTTCCCGTGGGGACTGTCTTTGCTGCTGATCTGAGTGGAGACTTCCTGTATCTGAGTAACCTGTCCAGGGTGGGCTGGGGGAGGGCCTGTGTGGTTTAGGCTGTGGATGGGTTCTAGAAAATACTGACAGAGAGAAAGGGGAGGAGAGAAAGGAGGAGTAGGAGATGGAGGAGGTTTAGGCTCCTGGTCTCCTGACTTTTGAGGGTCTCTATGTCACCAGTTAAGAGATATTGGTGGCCACCTGTACACAGGCCTGGTCACCTTGAGTAGGCTCGTTTGGGCTTTGCTGTGACCTCTCTGTGACCTTGGACAAATCCTCCTGGTCTGAGCTTTAGTCTCCGCTCGGACACCTGCGGGGGTGGGGCCGGGTCATCTCACAGGTGTCCTCCGGGATTCAGCCCCAGGGCAGTGTTTCCCCAGTGACGGCCTACATCAGCCTCGGCCTTCTGCAATGCAGGTTCTAGGCCCATCTCGGAACTGCTAACCCATCCTGGGGGACAGGAACCCAGAAACCCACAGACTTCAAACCTCACAGGCGGTCCCGGTGCCCAGAGAGGCTGAAGGACCGCTTCTCCTCTGCTGGGAGCCCGCACAACCTCAGAGGGCTGCCGCTCAGCACCCACCTTGTCTAAACTCACTGGGGGGACACAGACCGGGGCTGAGTATGGCCAAGTTTCGTAGGGAGAACGATCAAGCCCTTCTGGTGGCATTTTGAGGTGAGGACAGGAGGCCTGGGAGCTGAAGAGACCCTTCTCTCAGTGCCCAAAGAATGGACACTCTAGCTGGGTCTCTACCCTGAGGCAGGTCTTGAGGGACTTGTTTTCCTGGCTTATGGTGAATTTTTTAAAAATTAATAAACTTCATTTTTTTTTAGAGCAGTTTTACATTCACAGCAAAATGGAGGGGAAGGCCCTTGCCGGTTTGGCTCAGTGGATAGAGCTTCGGCTTGCCGACTCAGGGGTCCCAGGTTCGATTCTGCTCTGGCCACATTCCCAGTGGGAGGTGTGCAAGAGGCAGCTGATGTATGTTTCTCTCTCATCAATGTTTCTAACTCTCTATCTCTCTTCCTTCCTCTCTGTAACAAATCAATAAGATATTTTTTTTAAAATGGAGGGGAAGGTACAGAGATATCCCATACACCCCCTGACCTCACACTGGCATAGCTACCCACACAGTCAGCATCCCCCATTGGAGTGGTACGTGGTTACATTGATGAACCAGCCTGGACACAT
This sequence comes from Lasiurus borealis, assembly GCA_004026805.1. Classification (NCBI taxonomy): domain Eukaryota; kingdom Metazoa; phylum Chordata; class Mammalia; order Chiroptera; family Vespertilionidae; genus Lasiurus; species Lasiurus borealis. The sequence goes on from PVJN01005359.1 coordinate 65,777, forward strand.
CCTAACCAAAGTCCAGCGTCCACATCAGGGGTCACTCCTGGTTGTGTTACGTTACAGATGGGTAAGGACACAGATCCATCACTATAGTCTCATACAGAATAGTTCCGCTGCCTTAAAAACCTCTGTGCTCTGCCTGTTCATCCTTCCCCAGCCTCCCTACACCCTGGCCACCATCTTTTCCCTGTCTCCATCGTCTTGCCTTTTCCAGAATGTTATTCAGTGGGAAGCATGTAGCATGTAGCCTGGACAGATGGGCCTCTTTCACGTCACCACCTGCATTTAAAGCTCCACCAGAGCTTCTTTCTCATGGTCCCCTTCATGTTCAGAGCACATGAAAGGGAATTATTTGGAAAATGGTAGAAAATGGGTTTGAGACAGTGTGAAGGGCCCCTGGGTGCTGTTAAGTCTAACCCTGCCTGCAAACAGCTGCGGCAGCAACCTGCTCAAGGACACACCCCCTGATCTGATCGTGAGGGCATTTGTCTTCAAACAGCTCCCGCCTTTGAGGCTGGCATGCAGAGAGCCCTGGGGGAGGGGCTCCCCATTTAAGGAATAATGTCCCAATTTCCCCAATTACCCCTACCCCCAACCCGTCTCCATCATCATTCTCTCAGCCTCCAGGGAAAGGACTGAATAGCTTCAGATCAACTCCTCCCTAAGGGATATGACTCACTCGTCTCCGTAATTTTCTTTTTCTGCTCCGCTTCTCACAGAGCCTCTCCCTGATGACTTTTTAAAGATTCCCAAGAAGCGGCTACGTGGGTTTACCCAACGTGCAGCCAGCGCTCACACCTGGAAAGGCAGGAATTTCGAGGTCCGAGGGGCCGAGGGACTTTCTCTCCGCCCCTGGAGGACTCGGAGTGCGTTTTCAGCTGTGCTGAGTATGGGCGGGGGGTGGTGTTTCCATTTCAGGGAAGGCGACCGGGTTACCCTCTGAGTTGAGAGACAGACAGGTGGTTGCCCAATGGGATTAGACGTCTTAGCCACGCTGATTATGCCAAGGAGCTTGGGTGGGAGTTATTAGCCCCACGGGACAGATCAGGAAGGGAGACTTAGAGGCTGACATGGCCCGAGGTCACAGAGAGTGAAACGGAACGGGCCAGGTGCCTTTTTGCTGAAGACCTGTCTGTTTTGTCTAACAAGCAACATGAACCGAGAGAGCCAGTTGTGCGACACTGCTTCACGGGCACAGGTGACAAACCCACTCACGCTCATCCTCTTGTTTTTAATGCACGGAGAAGCCAGGGGCTGCCCGGTTCTATGGAGGAGGAAGTGGAGAGTCAGAGAGGTTTATAACTTGTTGAAGGCACAGAGCCACTAACCGGGTGATGGGTCCAGGCATTCATTCTTTTCCTGTTCTTCTGTCTGAGTGGCGTTGGCTCATTTTCTATTATTCTATTTTTTTTTAAAATGTATTTTATTGATTTTTTACAGAGATGAAGGGAGAGGGATAGAGTTAGAAACATCAATGAGAGAAAAATATAGATCAGGTGCCTCTTGCACGCCCCCTACTGGGGATGTGCCTGAAACCAAGGTACATGCCCTTGACCGGAATCGAACCTGGGACCTTTCAGTCCACAGGCCGACGCTCTATCCACTGAACCACACTGGTTTCGGCTCTTTCTATTTTTTATTATTCGAAGCACCTTTCCCCCATACCCTGCCTTGTGTACCCCTTCCATCCAGCTGTTCCCGCGTCCTATTCATTTATAATAAACCCACCACCTAGTATAGTGGTTCTCAACCTTTCTAATGCCACGACCCTTTAATACAGTTGCTCACGTTGTGGTGAACCCCAACCATAAAATTATTTCCATTGCTACTTCATAACTGTAATTTTGCTACTGTTATGAACTGTAATGTAAATATCTGATATGCAGGATGTATTTTCATTGTTACAAATTAAACATAATTAAAGCATAGTGATTAATCACAAAAACAATATGTAATTATATATTGTGAAATATTTATTTCTAATTACAAATAAATGAAATTTTTGTCTTGATCATGGTGTAGCATGGGTAACAGTCTTCCTATGACAACAGTAAACTACATTGCTACACTTTGCTACACCAAGGAGCGGTCTGTTGGTTCCTAAGACCATGGGTAATAAGGTGTTTTCCGCTGGTCTTAGGCGACCCCTGTGAAAGGGTCGTTCAACCCCCAAAGGGGTCTCGACCCACAGGTTGAGAACCGCTGACCTAGTAAGTAACATGTTTCTGAGTTACGTGAGCTTCTCTAGCAAATTAATCAAATCCAACGAAGGGGGTCTCGGGGGGAACCTCTGATTGACAGCCGATGGGTCCGGAAGTCAGTAAAGTCCCCTTTTACTGTGGTTTCGCTTTCCAAGATTTCAGTTACCCGAGGCCAACCGCCTTCGAAAACATTAAGCGGGAAGTTTCAGAAATGGACAGTTTTTAAATTTAAATTGAGCGCCGTGTGGAGTCTCATTATGAAATCTCTCGCGATACAATCTTGCCTGGTAAAAATCTCACGTGTTCTTACAGTCTCGGAAGTGAGTCATCCCTTTCCCTGCTAGGTAGCAGGCTCTGCCATCTCAGAGGTTATCTCAATGCTTGTGTTCAAGTCACCCTTATTTTCCTTAGCAATGTCACCAAAACTCAAAAGTCGTGATGCTGGCAATTCGGATATGCCAAAGAGAAGCCGTAAAAGGTTTCCTGTACATGGAAAGCTATGTGTGTATGTGGGAAAAATAGTATAATACAGTGTAGGGTTTGGTACTATCCACGATTTCAGGCTTCCACTAGGGCAGCGGTTCTCAACCTGTGGGTCACGACCCTTTGGGGGTCGAACGACCCTTTCACAGGGGTTGCCTAAGACCATCGGAAAATGCAGATATTTACATCACGATGCATAACAGGAGCAAAATTTCATGGTTGGGGGTCACCACCACATGAGGAACTGTATGTAAGGGTCGTGGCCTTAGGAAGGTTGAGAACCGCTGCACTAGGGGGTCTATGAATGTATCCCCCACAGATAAGGGGGGCTACGCTACCGGGAGCAACCTGGACTTGCTGTCGGCACTGTAGCCCGGTTGGTTGGACAGAGGCCTCGCTAACAACCTGGATTTGCAATGGTGTCTGAAGTAGAGGGTGGTTTTGTGGGACTGAGCCCTTTACCGCTGGAATCTGATGCTCCCTCCGTGAGATAATGCCAGAATCAAGTTGAATTCCCAGACGCCTAAAAGACTGGGCCTCACCCTGAGTCCACAGGGGACAGCATGAGACAGGACAGTGTGATAAAGCTGGGGCAATACACACCCTCGCAGCCAAACTGTGGGAAAGACAGAATTCCAAATGAAAACTGCAATGAGTGAGGACCCAGGAGTGAAATGGGTGACTGGATGGAGAAGGTAGGAGGCGGTGAGAGAGTCCTGTGGGGGTGACTGGGGCTGGAAGCCAGGAGATCAATGTCACTTAAGCAGAGGAGCAAAGGAGAGAAGTGTTAGGGCAGGGGGTCATAGGGGCCCTGGAGGCCACGCAAAGACTTCACAGTCTGTTCTGTGAGATGAGAGAAGTCACAGGCTGCTGCCGGTGGTACCACACATTGTGGGGGTTCTGTGGAAGCCTTGAGGGCCTCATGGGGGCGGGGACACTTAGATCTAGCACATGTGCATGAAAAACAGCTCCAAACCATCGCTGGCTGTCCGCCTGCCTGCCTTTCCTTTCACCAGCTTCCCTCGCCCTGTCGGGGAGACGTGAGACGTTTTACCATGGATCCTGAGCACCGGGGGCCTCCTCGCGGGCTTAAAACAGCTGCCGGGGAGGAGGCAGGTGTGAGGTTCAGGCCTGGAAGGGAATGCGGTGGTAAGAACACTTGCTTAAGTTAAGGCTTGACAGCAGGACTGGCTCCTGGCCCCGGGTCAGTGGGGCTTGCCCGGCGCCTCTGAGGGGCAGGACTGGGGGAGGGGGGTGAAGGACCCACATTGAACTCACTCTCATGGTCATCCCTGTCCTCTGGGCATGGCCAGCAGCCCCTGAGGACGGCCCAGACGGACAGCCAGGATCGCCCCTGGAGCCTTGAAGCTGAGGGCGCTTTCTTGGGAAGCAGCCACTGACCGGGCCCGGCTGGGCTAGAGGGGAAGGGGGGCTGGCCGTGGCCAGGGCAGCCTCCTCGCACGGGGCCTATTCATAACCGGGGCCCTGCTCCCCGGACATTGCAGCAGAGTGGATTCTGGCTGGGTGCCACTCAGGGGCATCCCCAGTGTCTCCCAAAGGGATGAGGGGTGGAGGGGCTGAAAGTCTTCCCTGCAGCCCTCTCCCCGGAGATCTGCCTCCTCTGCCTTTGCTGGATGGACGGCCCACTCTGCAGGGGCCTCTCCTTAAGCCCAGAGCCTTGGCTGTTTGCACTTGGAAATGTCCCCAGGGTCTCCGCATGGGCATGTGGCCTCGGAGCTGAAATGTCCCTTCTTGGTTGGGTCTTTGGGTCTTGAGATTCCCTGCACGCCAGACCCGGTAGGAGTGCCGTGTTCTCAGCTAGATTTATTTATTTATTTAAATTTTTAAAATATATTTTATTGATTTTTTTACAGAGAGGGAGGGAGAGAGATAGAAAGTCAGAAACATCGAGAGAGAGACATCGATCAGCCGCCTCCTGCACGCCCCACAGTGGAGATGTGCCCGCAACCAAGGTACATGCCCTTGACCGGAATCGAACCTGGGACCTTTCAGTCCTCAAGCCGACACTCTTATCCACTGAGCCACACTGGTCTCGGCTAGATTTATTTTTAAAAATTAATCATGGCCCGTCCTGCTAAATAAATACTGAACGGCCAGCTCCTTGAATAAAAACCCTGATTGGTGGTATAGTATTTTGCCAATGTCAGCGGTGCAGACACTCCCTGGGCTGATTGATGGTCAGCTACTAGCATGTGGCACAGCGCCATGCAGAACTGGAGGGAGAGATGCTCTCGCGCGTGAGGAGCTCTCGCGAGATGAGACCCGGCTCGGGGCGCGGCATCCGGGCTTCTGGAAGGTGCCGCTGCCCGAGCGAGAGGAGAGCTCGCCTCGAATGAAGACACATTCTTAAGCCTGAGTCGCCGAGCGTTGTCCCTCACAGGCCAGCGAGCCCTCGAAGAAGAACCCTGGGACTGGGACAGCGGTGGCTCTGACAGCGGGGGATGCGGTGCACCTTGCAGGAGGGTCTGAGGCGGAGGGCGCGTCAAGTGAGGCGGGTCAAGTGAGGGACAATGGCCTCCGAGCCGGCAAGGAGGAGCAAGGGACTCAGGCCAAGACGTTGGCGCAGTTCCTCCCGCCTTCATTTTCCACGCGCCATGTTCTTCTTCGTTGGCCCGTTTGCTTTAGTTTTCGTGTGTGCAATCCCGCGCCGGACTTTTTTCTTCACTTTAAAGAAGCCACCGGGAGCCCGCGCGCGCGCGCGCTACTGCGCATGCTCCCTGCGAGCCTCCTCGTGCACCGCGCGGGCTGGATGGGAAACGGTGCGGCCGTGCAGCCGCTTTGGGAACGTGATGGCCCATTTTGCAGCAGGTCGAGCCTAAGGTCCCCGTGCGACCCAGCCATTATTAATGCTAGGAGTCTGCCCAAATGCAATGGCAGCAGAGGGGCCATAATAATGCCTACGACTGTTCATGGCGGCGTCATTCATAACGGCCCCAAACTGGAAACCGTCCAACATGCACATCATCCGCTGGAGAACGGATAACCGGGGATATGGCCCATGTATATACGATGGGACGCTGTTTAGCGGACAGAAAGGCACGGAGCCTCCGCCGATCTGCACGACAATGTGGGTGTGGACCTCACAGATATGCAAACTGAAAGAAGCCAGTTGCACTTTCTGATTCCGTTTCTATTAAACGCCCGGAAAAGGCAAAGGCTAGCGGTAGAAAGTAGATGAGTGGTTGCCTGGAGCTGAGGGTAGGAATGGGCACGAAGGGTTTATTTATTTATTTTTTTGAGGGAGGGGAGGGGCCTAATTGGATTGCGGGGGGTGGTTGTAAAAATCTGTAGATTTATTTTTTAAATTCAACTTCTTTTAAAAAATCATCAAATTGCATACTTACGAATTGTATGGCTGGCATGGAAATTATCCCTCAATATAACTGTCTAAAAATGGTTCCTAAACACCCTTTTCAACCGATTTATAACATTCCTTCCAAGTTAGATACACTTTAATCTACTTGACATTCTCTAGTTATTGGACACTTGGTTGTGTCTTTTGTTTTTGTTTTTGTTTTTTTTTTTTTTTTTTGCTTTTGCACTACAATCAACATAGTGATGAAATTTCCTGGTTTTGGATTACTTCCTCCAACCTGTTTTCAGAAGAGGGCTTTTTAGGTCCAAAATTATGAACATTTGATGAGACTCTCAATATGATGCTAAATAAGCTAAATTGTCTTCCCAACCTGCCGGGTCAATTAATTGCCTTGGTTTCCAGTCTTTTCCCAATTTTCATGGCCACACGGTGGAGCCCACCGCTCCTCGCAAAAGGAAAAAGCACTGTTTTACCGCTTTAGAAGGCAGGATGGGGGTTGTCCTTGGGAGAATGGGAATTAGAAGGGGGCACGAGGGAGGATCAAGGGGGCTGGGCATAGTCTTTTGATTTCTTGATGCATGATTTACGTACCATTAAATATTCAATCCTAATTGTACAGGTAGATGAATATTTACATATTCTGTAGCCATCACCCCAGATCAAGCTGTAGGACATTTCCATCACCCCCTCATTCCACTGTGCCCCCTCCCAGCCCAAAGTTAATAGTCCTTCTGACCTCCGTCACCATAGATTAGATATGCCTGTTCTTAAACTTCTTAAATGAAATAATGTCTTAAATTAAATTTTATTGGATTAAAATTTATTTTTAACAATTTAAATCAAAATCATTATCCATCCTATTTTAAATGTTATTTAACTTTTGTTTTTAATATTTTAATTGAAATTATTTTAAATTTAATTTATAGTTTAAAATATTTTTATTTTAAAAATCTAAAAGAATATTCGATCATATTGGTTATAGAGGTATGTTCTTTATGTGAGAGCTGCTGAGCTGTACACCTGTGATTATGTACTTTCTGATTGTGTGCTATATTTCAATAAAAGGTTACAGGGTGGAGTCAAGAGAAAGGGGATTTCAGGGCACCGTCCACATAGCCAGCAGCCTCCACCTGACCATACTCCTCCCAGGTGTACGTGACTGGGTTGTGCCTGGCTCTGGGGACTTGGTTCTTGGCATCAGTTGGAGTGGGACAGTGTCTGTGAGCTAACCTCTCTCTCTCTCTTCTCTCCCCCACTGTGTCTCCGTGTCTCCGTCTCGTGTCCATCCATCTCACGTGCTGTGTTCAGTGTCTGTAGCTTCATTCTGTGCTGGCTGACAGAGTTGCATCTCATCTCATCTCATCTCGTCTCATCTCATCTCATCTCCTCAGCTGGCCCTGGCACTGTCTCAGCATGGCCATCTCATCTCGCCTCGCCCTGTGGGAACAGAAGGAAAGTAATGTTCGGGGTGCGGGCTGCAGCTGCAGGACCCGCCACACACGGCATGGGTGGCTCAGGCTGCCCCCACCACCCCACACACACCTCGGGCAGAGGGTCTGACATCCATTGCCTCCCTGTCACATGTCCAGCCCCACCGTCCATCTTCTCCCCAGGAGCTTGGTTAGCCTGGGACTGTCCGACCCAGCTGGTCTTTAGTGACCGTGCCCTCCACTCCACCTCTGACTGCCTCGTCTTTTCTGTTCCTCGGTTGGCAGTGAGGGAACGAGGGTAGCCCAGCTGTCCCATTTCCATGCTCGTGGCAGTTTTGATGAGCACAGGGGCTGTGTGGGAGGAAGAGGGTGGGAAGGGGGGAAGGGGCAGAGCTGTTGGCTGCCGGGCTTATGCTATAGGGACAGGTGTCTGTGGTCCCTGCCTCTTGTCACCATGGGAATCTGGAAAGGGGCCCTTCTCCCGAGTGAGTCCTTTTTCCTCTTTTGCCTCTTTCTTTGATGCCTGTGGCATCCTCTGCCCCTCATCCCACCCTCACGCTTGTGATTAATGAGTCGGAGGCCGCAGGGTGGGGTGGGTGGGTGAGAAGCTCCCTTCCTTCTGCCTCCTGGCTGCTGCCTCCGCCCCTGGGGAGAGTCCTGGCAGAAGCAGAATTTGCACCAGCTGAACTGCCTTAGGACGCGCTCCCGTGGGGCTCAGGCAGGGAGCGGCAGAGGGAGAGACGTGGTGTAAACGTGAGCCTGGCCTCACATGGCCCTCCTGCCCTCTAGCCGGGCAGAGGTCTGCGGTGACCTGCCTTGCCCTGTGGCCTCTGCGTTGTCCTCTGGCCTTATCTTCTTTGGAGTCCCGGCCTATCAGCCTGGCTGTGAGTCCTGGCCAGCTACACACACACACACACACACACACACACACACACACACACACACACACACAGGACCTCGATAAGCAGCTTATTTTAAACCAGGGCGTAGCTCTTCCATAGAAAGCACTGACTCCAGAAATCCACAGAGCTTTTCCCGGAGAGAATCTGGAGTCTCTCTAGGGCAGATCAGGGGGATTTATTTTTTTTCTTTCCTCACGCACTGTCACAGTATTACAAGTTAAAGATTCAACGCAGGGGGCCATAGCCAGTCTCAAGCAGGCCTCAGCCCCCCAGGTTGCTGTGGCCACAGAAGCCGCCCTAGCTGCACCCCAACTCCAGTCAGCACCGGCCTGGGCCACCTTTCTGCCGTAAAATGCTGGTGTCCAGCCTGCCAGCTTTATGGCCCCCAGGCTGGGGGGTCCCTGGCTGCCCAGGCTCTTGTTTAAGGACCATTAAGAAGCCATAGCACCACATCAGCAGCGTGGGCTGTAGTCATGGCGTTAGACCAGTGGTTCTCAACCTGTGAGTCGCGACCCCTTTGAGGATCGAATGACCTTTTCACAGGGGTCGCCTAAGACCAGCGGAAAACACCTATTTCCCATGGTCTTAGGAACCAACACACCGCTCCTCGGTGTAGCAAAGTGTAGCAATGTAGTTTACTGTTGTTATATGAAGACTGTTGCCCATGCTACACCACAATTCAAGACAAAATTTCATTTATTTGTAATTAAAAAGTATTTCACAATATATAATTACATACTGTTTTTGTGATTAATCACTATGCTTTAATTATGTTCAATTTGTAACAATGAAAATACATCCTGCATATCAGATATTTACATTACAGTTCATAACAGTAGCAAAATTACAGTTATGAAGTAGCAATGGAAATCATTTTATGGTTCGGGGTCACCACCACATGAGGAGCTGTGTTAAAGGGTCTCGGCATTAGGAAAGTTGAGAACCACTGGGTTAGACCCTTCTGTAAATCATGGCTCGACTTGCACTTGTTCCTGGCACACAGCAAGTGGTTGTGTCATTAATTAATTGATTAATCTATTAAGTACAAACTAGATGGTTCCCTGTGATCCAGCCCCTTCTGGAAACCGGAAAAGCTCCTTTTTAGACAGGTCCTTTCAGACATGGGTCTGTCCCACACCCAGGAAGAGGGCCAGTGGCCTGGACGGTCCAGCTTCATATGATGAGGACACTGGATTCAGGCTGGAGTAACCTCTGCTGCACATGCATTCCATTCTCATGGGGGAGGAGGGGACTCCCGGAGCCCCACTGAGCCGCACCTGCTTTTTTTAAAATTTTATTTTTATTGATTTTTTACAGAGAGGAAGGGAGAGGGACAGAGAGTTAGAAACATCAATGAGAGAGAGACATCGATCAGCTGCCTCCTGCACACCTCTTACTAGGGACGTGCCCGCAACTAAGGTACATGCCCTTGACCGGAATTGAACCTGGGACCTTTCAGTCTGCAGGCCGACGCTCTATCCACTGAGCCAAACCAGTCGGGGCTCTCACCTGCTTTGCCGCGGCCTCTCATACATGGGCTTGGTCATGTATGTCCTCCTCGGCCCCCGCCCAGGCTTCTCTGCAAAGTATGGAAAGGGCACCTTGCCCCTGCTGGTTCGCTCATGTGATCACTCCCCTTTCTTCTGCAAAACAGATTCGGGAAGAGGAGAAGAGTCCTCCGCCATCCTCGCCCCCTCCGCTCTTCTCTGTCATCCCAGGCGGCTTCATTAAGCAGCTGGTCCGGGAGACGGAGAAAGAGTGCAAGGAAGCGAGGCGGAAGAAACAGGCGGTACTCGCCTCCCCGGAGCAGGAGGTAAGTGGCCCTCCAGGGAGGGGGCCGCGTGTCTGTCACCCCCGCTTCCTGTCCCATGAACCTCCCGAGTCACTTGCCTTCTTGCCTCGGCTCTGACCGTCCCTGCTTGTTCCTGCCTTTAGCTTGGTCTGTTGAACTCCTTGGCGTCCTTCAAAACCCGGCTGAGAAAGTCCATCTCTGGAAAGCTCTCCCATTGCCTGCCTACCTCCCATTCCCCCTGCACCCTCCGTGCCTGTCTCGGTTGTGGTTGGTATAGTAATTACAGTGGTACCTCGAGATACGAGTTTAATTCGTTCTGTAACCTTGAGGCGTGGGAAACTATGAGACGCTCAAGTCGAGGTAAACTGGTGGGTCGTGTGCAGCCGGCCGATCCACGCAATGACTCCTACCTCAACTGTTGCTCGTATTTCAAAGCAAAAATCGCTCGCTCGACGGCTCGTATCTCAAAAATCTCGTATGTTAGGGCACTCATATCTCGAGGTACCATTGTACTTGACTGTATGACTGATTTGATGAGGAATTTCTTAAGAGCAACAACTCTCTCATTCAACCTTAGATTGTGAGCAGCTCTCACAGTACTTGGCCCATAGGGAGTGCTCAACGCATGTTTGTTTCATGAATGAATGATATTAGTTGATGATGATTGTGGGCATCATTTTGTCTCACTTTTGCAGAGAGAGAAATCTGGAAATTAGCTAAGAATGTATGGTTAGCTCAGTTTCATTTAGGCAGGAAAGATATTCCTTTGCTACTCACGGATGATAGCTGTATTGGTAGTTAACATTCTGAAACACTTCCAAATCACGTATGTCCTCCTCGGCCCCCGCCCAGGCTTCTTTGCAACCAGGGCCCCGAGTCACCCCAATACTCTCCAGCTGCTCTGCTTATCTAGGCCCCTTTCCTCAGTTCCTTGGAATGGCCACAATCCAGTAATTAAAAGGGTTAATGTTTGGCACAGGGAGGGACTTCAGTACCCTGTTGCAGCTGGCTTCCCTTCTGATTGGTCGATGTGTATTAAAAATTCTTAATTATTGCTGAAACTGGTTTGGCTCTGGTTAGAGTGTGGCCTGCAGACTGAAAGGTCCCAGGTTCGATTCTGGTCAAGGGCAGGCACCCTGGTTGCGGGCGTATCCCCAGTGGAGGGTGTGTAAGAGGCAGCTGATCGATGTCTTTCTCTCGTAGTTGTTTCTGAATTTCTGTCCTCTCCCTTCCTCTCTGTAAAAAATCAATAAAATGTATTTTAAAAAATCCTTAATTATTCTGAATAGCACAGCGGGATGGAAGCAATAGTTGGCCCAAATGCACTCCCGCTTTAGGGGACTTGCAAATTTATTCCTGAGGGCGACCCCTGCTGTCTCCCTCCTTTTCCCCAGCTCCTTGGCCAGGGAACCTGGACAGGATAATAGGGCTAGACACCAGGGAGGTAGGCTTAGAGCACAGGGTACCTAGAGGAATGTCCTTTTTTTTTTTTTTTTTCAGCTTGAGCTATTGAACTCCTATGCATCCTTCAAAACCCAGCTCAAGTAGAGTAGCTCTGGAAATAGTCCATCTGTGTTAGGCAGAAAGGGCATCTCCTCATGGACTCCAGTGGCCCCTTGAGGTGAGGTGGATGCTGCAATAGTTAGGCTGAAAGATCTAGTAGCCTCAGAACCTAGTGTTGGCGTGAGCCCGGGGGCCATCCTGGTTCTGCCTCCCACTCCCCTCAGCTGTTGTTTGCACCGCCAGCCCCCATGTGACTGCACCTGTCCAATGACAACGACTTGGCTGCATCAGAGAAGTCCTCCGGCAGCTGAACAGCAGCAGCTGCTGAAGCGCTCCTGCCAAGTCTTTGTCGGGGAGGAGGACAGGGAGGCTCTGTCCCCACCCCTGCCTGACCCAGGCACGCGAGGGAGCTGAGGTCGACCCCCGTAGGCTGCTGTGAGGCCATGATGAAATGTCACTGTGCACCGTTTATGACTAGACAGTGTCCACTGTGCTGCTCCTGGGCTTATTTGAAACCCTGCGTGGCATTGGGGTAGATGGGATTATACCCACTTATCAGAGGTGCAGACTGAGGCTCAGAGAGGTCATGAGGTTAGATAGAGGGCAGAGTGAGGGCGTGAGTGAGGCTGTGTGTTCTCTGCCCTGGCGATCTGCCTCGGGGAGGGCCGGTTTGGGGAGTGAGGTGGCCGGAGTGGGTCCCAGAGGCCTGGGAGGAAAGGGCTCCCTCAGCAGGCTGCGGGCCTTGCTGGCGTCACTGTGCACAAGTGAAGGAGCAGAGCTGAGCAGCGGCTGGGGACACACGGTCACCGCTGGGCCTGGGTGGAGACTCAGAGCCACGAGGCAGGATGGACAGGCCTCCGGCCACAGCAGGTGGCTGGGCCGTGGGCCAAGAGGCTCCAGGGCCTGGAGCAGGGCAGCCTCGGGTCAGGCTTCTGCGCGGCTGCAGGTCGTGGCTGTTCCTGCCAATTCCGTTTTCTCGTCCCAGTCAGTAAATAACTGGATACTCCCCCTCCCATCACAGCCTCTTCTGATCCTTGCAAGGGGTGATTAGAATCCATCACCATCTGGTAGAGCTGGAAAACAAGGCTCAGGGAGGTGACTTGGTTTTCCGGTGGCTAGTGAGGGACAGCAAGAGTCCAGAACAACACTGGGGTAGAGAGAGACACTTTTCAAATGTCAGGAGAACTGCGTTCCAGTTCTGGCCTCGCCACTCCATCCCTGTCCCTTCATGGCCTCAGTTTGCTCCTCTGTAAAATGGGTGTGTGTGAGTTTAAGCAAGAAAGCTGCCGAGGCCTAGGGTTTTGGTGTTTATGAAAGAAAAATAACCAGTCTGATCGTTCGTCCTCTGCCCCATAAACTCCTGTCCTGTGGGGTGGGGTGGCCGAGGGAGGATGGGATTGGTGATCTTGGCCCCTCCCAGGTTAGCCTCCCCTGTGGTGGTTTGGTTAAAAATAAGGCACTGACTCACTTTTCAAACTGATGTAGACAGTGGCGATATTTGCCAAGCTCAGCCAATCCCCTTTCCAAGGCGGTACCCTTCTGCTTTCAGAAGGTCAGGCTGAGCCACTTGGCCTGGGCACTAAAGTGGGGGTTCCTCATCCTGGTTGTACAGTGGAACCACCTGAAGGGACTGCAATCCAGACCATGTCCATCAGACTCTCTGGGAGTGGGGCCAAAGCATCGGTATTTAAAAAATATCCCAGAACATTCCAGTGAGCCCTAGAAAGACAAGGAAGGCCATTAATGTGCAAAAGTTGCAGGCACTGGCTTTATAGTTGGCTTTGTCTTTTGGGTCACCTAGCTCTTTGTGTTTGCTTCCATGTCTGTAGCATGTGGAGATGCTCAGAACCTCCTTTACTGCGTTCTTATCAGGGTTGAGAAGGAGATTGCATAATGGCGGTCTAGGGCTCATTTCAAGGGACCTTTTAGGACAGCTATTGTTATCAATGTTATTGTCATTTTTACAAGGATTCGGGTAGAGACTGTGTTCTGGAAGCGTCCACCACCCAAAACAGGAGAGACACACAGTCGGAGCGGGAAGGGGATGCACAGCGTGGTCGGTGCTGCAGGTGGTGAGCCCGCGCAGGGCTCTGGGACCGCATGGCGGTGCGGGACGCCTTCTGACGGAGGTCTCCGGGAAGATTTGCAGAGGCAGTGGCATTTGAGCTGGGTGTGGAAAGATGAGGAGCACACGGGCGAGTGAGGAGGGGAAAGGGCATTCCAGGCAGCAAGCTGCACACGAGCAGAAGCAGGGAAGCAAGTGTCAGGTGTGGCTGAAGCATGGCCATAAACAGGGACAAGAGAACCAGAACGGAGGCGAGGGCTCCTAGTGAAGGACTGTCAGTGGAAGATGGCGGTGGCGAATGATTTCCGGCTAAGCTGTAGCAGCCGCGCAGACCTTTCCTTTGGGTTGGAAATGACTGGCAGCACGTGGAAGGGATACCAGTTCAGGGGCTTTGGAAATAGACCTGGATTCGGGACAGGAGACACAGATGTGAGGCTTTGCAGGGCGGAATCAGCCCGATCCCGGGGCTGGCTCAGTTCCAGGAGGAGGGTGAGGACCCGAGATTCCCAGGCTCAGATGTGGCAGGCTGGCATCGGCACAGTCCATGATGGAAAAACCCAAACTAGGGCAGGCGGGGATGCCAGGCCCCAGGCTGGTACTGCCCATGAGAGGCAACGCTGGCCCTGTGAGCAAGCTAGGTCCCAGCTGGCCCGTTTGAGGATGGAGGGCTCGCCAGAGCAGAGGACCTCCGGGCCTGAAACCAGGGCCCTCACCTGGTATGGGGGTGGGGCGGCGGGGACCAGGGCAGCAGAAGTAGCAGCAGCTCAGTTTGTTCAGTTCCCTGCTTTTCCGCATCTCATCCTGCAAACTCTCCGAATGGGCAGGGGGTTTCTACCCGTCCCGAGGGAAGACCGAAGCTCAGAAAGGATGGACGGTGATGTTCACAGTCACCCAGCTGGAGAGTGTGTGAGCCAACAGGTCCTTTGATGGCAGGCCCCAGCCCCTCCCCTGCCCCAGCAGGAAGCAAGGCCAAAACAAAGCAAAAAACACAAACAAAAACAAAAAACAAAAAAACAACAACAGTGCCAACAACAGTAACAATGGCAGCTCCTGTTACTGAGGACTTACTGTGTGCGGGGCCCAGTTTCTGTATGCGATCACGGATCCTCATGCCCATCTGCTAGGAAGGCCGTTATGATCTTCCTCAGGACGCAGGCTCAGAGAGGGGACGTAACTTACCGAAGGCCTCACAGCTAGCAAGTCAGGAGTTGAATTTGGAGCTGAGGCTGCTGAATTCCAAAGCCCACTGTCCACTCATTTTGTCACTTGGCCTCCAGATGCTGGGACAAGGCCTATGGTGTGGGGTTTGGCTCACGGCCCAGCACAGTGCCCATCAGATGTCGTAGGTGCTTGAGGGTCTTTGGGTGAATGAACGGCTGGGCGAACAGATCAGTGAATGAATTTGTTGAGTGAATGAGCGAAGGACAAAGTGGTCAGGTAAGCAGGCAGCTAAGGACGGTTGTGGTTTCTCTCCCAGACTCCAGAAATTTCCACCAGCCAACCCAACAGCACATCCAACAGCGGCACCGATTCTGGAAGCCAGAAGACTCCCCAGGACAGCCAGGCGGGCTCCCCCCAGAACGCAGCCATTCCGGGCCAGCAGAGCCAGGGGGCCGGCCCCGCGGAGCCCATGCAGAGGACGGCCATCAACGGCGAGCAGGCCCAGGCCCCGGGCCCCGGCGCGGCTCCCGCCAAAAAGCCTCTGCCCCTGAAGCGGGGCGTGCGCAGGGGCGACGTGCTGCTGATGGTGGCCAAGCTGGACCCCGACTCCGCCAAGCCAGAGCCCAGGACCCAGCCCCGGGACGCCCCCGCCGGCAAGACCCCCTCCCCAGCCACAGACCCTGGAGGGGGGAAGGAGGGGAAGGCCCCCCCGACTCCTCGTGGTCCCCAAGCCAGCACCGAGGACGCAGCCCCGAAGGCTGAGAAGACTCAGACCGGGGGTCCTAGGGACCCAGCAACTGTGCCAGTGACAAAAGGCGAGAAAGATCAAGGCGCAGCGGGGAAAGGGGGCGAGGCCCCCCAGACCAAAGGGCTGAAAGGGGGTGAGCCCCAGGGCAAAGAGGGGCCAGGTGAGGGGGGGCGACCAGGGACGGAGGAGAAGGAGGGAGCGGACTCCACAAACAAGATGGCAAAGGGGACTGTCTCCAAGGATCCCGGGGGCGAAGGGAAGCTGGCCGGGGCTCAGACCCAGGTGAAAAAGTGGGGAGGTTCCCTGGGCAGAAGGAGCAGGTGGGAGGGTCCCCAGAAGAAGGACAAAGAAGGTGCCCTCCTGAGTAAGGCGGGGAAGACGGGCGAATCGCAGGTCAAGGCGGAGAAGGTAGACAAATTGAAGGGGAAGGTAGGGGAGGCTCCCCGAGTGAAGGAGGAAGCACGTGGGCCTCAAGGGGGGTCTGGGGAAGCAGAGGAGACTGGGGCCAAGACACAGAAGGGGGGTGAGGCCCCCAAGAAAGTGGGTGCAGCCGGGAAGGAGAGCCCCAAAGTTCAGGGGAAGGCGGAGGAGGCTCCGAGAGGGAAGGAGGAAGCATGTGGGCCTCCGAGTGAGTCTGGGACTAAGACCCAGGGCCGCGAAGTCCCCAAGGAGGTGAGTGCAGCCGGGAAGGAGAGCCGGCCGGAAGGCACGGGGCAGGAAGCAGAGGGGCCCTGCGGAAGTGTGAATGCCAGGGCCGGGGCCCCGGAGACGGAGCTGGAAGCACTCAGACCACCTGCTCTGGAGAGCCACGCAGAGAGGCCTCAGAGGCGGGAGAACCAGGAGGGACCGGCCCTGCAGGAGGGGAGTGAAGGAAGCCAGAGTGCAGACTTGGACCAGGTGAGGGGCCGCAGCCCGGCGTGGGGAGCAGTAGGCGGACCTTCCAGAGAAGGAGGGATGGGGAGCACTTGTCCCCGGAGGTGCAGAGGGCGGGGCTGGAGAGGGACAGGGAATTGGAGAGGGGTGGCCAGCTCAGAGGAGGGGACAGGCATTCCTCCTGGGCAAGGAAGGGTCTGGAGGTGCCCGCTGCACCTGTCCCACAGGTGAGGGAGGGCCCACGAGTGTGAGGTGCCCCCCTCGTGGCTGAGCTTACAATGCCACAGGGCAGCTCTCACACGGGCTGTACAATAGCTGGCTGCTGGGAATGCAGAGCCCTAGGCCCCTCTGGAGCTTTCATTCAGAAGGCCATAGTGGAGCTAAGGCATCTGCATGGGTTAGTCCGTAGGTCCTGATGGAGGTGGTCCCCTGAACTCTCATGGAGGGGGTTTGCCCCTCACATTGGGCTGGGGAGCGGCAGTGTTACCCGGGTTTAATTTTTGTGACCTTTGCTCTCAGGCTCCGGAGGACAGATGGTACGAGGCGGAGAAAGTCTGGCTGGTTCAGAAGGATGGATTTACTCTTGGTAATTAGGGGTTTTAACACATTTACTCCTGGTAATTAGGGGGTGAGGGGTGGTGGCGGCGATCCAAGTCTGTTCCTCTTGCGCCC